>SSNS01000033.1:509517-654974 GCA_006937985.1 Aphyosemion australe
CCAAAATCGTACCTCAAGTTTAACCTGTGATTATAGAAAAACCGTAAAAGATATCAAGAAGCTGAATAATCAGATAAGAGCTGAATGTGTTCTGAGTTTGTTAAAAGTTGAATGAAGTCTCTAAGTTGAAGTATGCTGAAGTAGTTAAAGTTCAAACAAGCTGAATGATTTTCTGAAAATTTGAAGGATTTGAAGCATTTCCCATTCATTTCAATGGGCTGAAAAATCGCAGAAAAAGCTGAATATCTCCTAAAATATTAAACGTATCAATACCAAAAGTAATAGCCGGAAAGAGCTTAACGAGCTGAACGATTTGATACCAAATTTGCTGAAATAGCTGAAAATTTTAAGGAGTTGAAAAGGTTCAAAAAAGTGTACGGAATACGGAAGTCAGAAGAAGAATAATAAAGAGAAACAGGAAAACAATAGTTTGAATGCTTAACAGCATTCAAACTAATAATAAAGAGAAACAGGAAAACAATAGTTTGAATGCATACTGCATTCAAACTAATTAGCCAGTCATTAATCTTATGTTTGTTCTGAAAGACTGCTTAGCAACTAAAGTTCGTAAAACTTTAAACATTTACCTCTTTTAAAGTCTGGTTGGCATAGTAAAAGTTTGCCTCTTTATCTTTAAAAAATGATATAATTTATGTTTTGACTAACATTTAGTCTTAGTGATCACAAACAGTTGGTTTAAAATTTGGTAAAACAGTTTTTCACGGTTGTGCTTTCTTTAGTGAAGTGTTGATAAACGCTCTTTATGTTCCCGTTCCTATAAAGAGTCGAAAAAGTTGGCTCCATTTTCTTTTGTTTTGTTATTTATGCAATCAATCAGATCTTCATTCTTACTCCTGGTTGGTTAACAATCGAACTCCCAGAATTCAAACTTGACTAGAATTCCCGCGAACAGTCAGACGGCTATTTTACATGGAGTATGAATGGAGAGCGCGCGAGCTCTCCGGAGTATTCTTTTGTCCAATGGCACCATCTAGTGGCTGACAAGCGTATCACACCAATAGTCGGTCGACTCGATAATTTAAGATGGCGACTGCACTTTTCTTGTTTATGAATGTGCTTCTGTAGCTGACAAACAGAGCTAAAACACGTTGTTTTACAATTATTATTCTCATGTCATGTTGTGTTTTCATATATTTATATTTTAAAGACTTACTTGTCCGTGAAAAGTTCATCAACGCTGCATCAGCCGAGGTTCTTCCTTAACTCTGGAGCACGTAAGCGGTAGTCTAACGCTATTGGTTAGTTCTGGTTCTTTTACGGGGCAGTGGATGGGCTTAGCAAAAAAATAAAACGTATTGCTTACATTATATCACACTACGTGATAAGACAATCACTTTTACGGATTTCTGAAAAATCCTACATAATTCCTGAAAGGGGAAAACTCCGGATTGCTACTTTAAAATCTCAGTTTCCTAAGCAGATGCCTAAAAATTGACATCACACCATTTTAACTCAGCACATAAAGAACAGAAGCATTTTGATCTTTTTAATATTTCCACATGAAAACTTTAGATCCTCCAGTTGACCTGTGCACCACTGAAGTCTCCTACATTAGTTAAAACCCGCCAATTTAACCATGAAGGTTAAGGGGGGTGCTCCACAACCACGGTTATTGCACTTCTTGCTTAAAGTATCATCCTATCTCAAATGTTGGCGAAGGGGAGGACTGTGACTGGAATGCTAAGCAGGCCTCTCTGTGGGAAGGATCTGGTTCTGCAGTAGAGACACAACTGCCTTTTCTCTTCAAAGCTAATTTTGAATCCTGTCAAAACAAACTACCACTGAACTCCAGGTGACCTTAAATTCATTAAGTGATAGAAATGATCTGTTGTTTCCCACATTTGTAGCATGGAAACGAGGATAATGGTAAAACAACATGTGATGTAATGGCTCGCATGCTGGGAGAAGAGGTGGATGAGACTGAAGATCTGAGGATTATAGACTCCTGCTGCCGTTGATGTTTTAGTAAATTAGGCTCAGGATACCTTCAGATGCCTCTCTGGAGACATGATCTCTGAATATTCACTTTTATTACTTTATGCTGGAGTCACTCTGGTTAAAATGAGAGAGAGCTTTCTGGTGCTACGTCCTTTCATGATTTCTCATTATTACACATTTGACTTTCCATTTTGTCACCAAGGTGCGTAATGTATCTGAGCAACATCACCAAAAAAATAGCAGGAAGAAAAACATAGTTTACCACTACTTGGTTAAGATTAAGATTTAAAAACCAAATTGCTGAGGTTAGAATTCCAAGACATACATTAGGTCACACACCCTAGGGAAGAAACAATGACCAGTTTTAATGGTTAGTAGGATATCCTATAGTTCATATTCCCACGTGTGAATGTGTGTGTGCACGTGTGAATGACGGATTGGGTTGTAATGCATCTTTGGGGGTTGTAGGACTCTTAAAGGGACTATATCAAATACAAGACATTTACTGTATTACGATTCTTCCAAAAAATTACAGTTAAATAAACATTTGGTAACCACTAGAAAGTGCTTTTGTTTGTCCGATAGATACAACACCGCAGCCAGATGCAAAGAGAGAACCAACTGTAACTGTATTTGGAATTCCACTAAAATGCTAAGATTTTTTTATTCAGTATACCAGTTTCTCCATCTGCTCATGTTATTAAATCATGTAGATGAAGGAAACACCAGCTAATGCTAAGTTGGCTAACTTTACATCCTGCCGTTGTCCTTCAAATAAGGAGGATTTATCATTTTCTAGTGGCTGGATTGTCAGATACCTTTTGCCATTGTCACCAGAGATGATGTGTGCACATAGATGAAACATTTGATAAAATACATAATTATTTGGTTCAAGGAGTCTGGCTACCATATTTGGTATCCTGGCATAATCAAAGTTTACACAGAACTAAGATACGCTTAACTAAAGAATTAAAATAATAGGTAATTGGATTAATGTCAATTCTTATTTACACCTAACAAATGCTGTGTGCTTCATGTTTTATCCTGTAGATTACATTTAAAGGTTGAATATGGAACATTTTAATAAAACAAAAAAAATTATTTTGACGGGCACGACAGTGGGTTTATGTTTACATCTACCAGCCACTAGAGGGCACCACTGTGGTAAAAAGTCCGCTCGGCAAGGCGAGGCTGGGACTGTGTAAAATGGTGGACTCGACAAGTCAAGCAGCTGATTCTGAGCCCAGAAGACGTTCTAACGGTAAATACTGTAGAAATTAGTCCTTACCCTGTACGATTCATCACTGGACATGGTGCTGGCTGCTCACTTCACGTATCAGCAGTGAACAACACCCCGACGGCTGGAAAATTAGTTCTGTTGTTGCAATACCACCTCTGAACACTAGATGTTGCCATAGTGTCCGTGTTCCATATTCAACCTTTAACCCTGTTCATATTTGTTCATTTATTGTGTTTTCGATACTGAACTCTTTGCTGATCTTCCAATAGACTGAGGTTTTATTATTATTATTATTATTATTATTATTATTATTATTATTATTATTATTATTATTATTATTATTATTATTATTATAATTATTATTATTATTATTATTATTGGATGCTAACTGTCATAACATCAGCTAAGCATACAAAACAGGTAAAGGTCACAGACTCTGTTACATTTTTTTTAAAACTTGTTCAATGCCAGTAACAAGAAAAAAAATGTGTTTAGCTGCTCGAATATAAATTTTTCTGTTTGTAGCATCTGAGGCCAATCAGCACAGTCATCCAGAATCCTGCAGCTCAGCCCTACTTGCTGATTCTGAGAGTCTCGTCTTTTTCTTTCATCAGCATTTTCAGAGGAATGACGTCCACAAACAGCTTGTATTTCCCAAAGCTTAGCTGACCTAACTGGTGTGCTTGGCATTAAATCAGCCATACATTGAGGTGCAGCAGTAAGTACATGAACAGACGTCTTATTTTAAACAACTCTGGCTTTTTCCCTCCCGTTTTGTCCAGTATATATATTTATAACCCCCACACACTTCAAACCTCCATCATAAAGCCACACAAGTGAATGAACTCACTTAAAGCTCTGCACATAGAAGGTGTTTATGTAGAAAATGCAGCTCAACTGATTCCTAAGAGCACAGGATCATTGTTAATCCGGTTATGTTAGAAGTAATACTTTATTTTATTATTAGCCCTATCCATTTAAGTAATGGGATTTTGCTTGCTATGCAGCCAAGCATTTATTCAAAGAAACCTGTTGTCGTCACAGGTTAGAAGGTGTTGGATTAAGCCGTGTAACACCAGATTGAGGAGACTCGTGGGAGCGCCTGTCAGAGATGTGGACAACCCTTTTTTATTTTTTTCTTTTGTTGTATTTCCTGCACACTTCTTTTCTGAAACTATTTTTCCACGATAATAACATTTGAATAGCTGCTAGTGTTTAATTCGTTTTATAGCAGCACTAAAAACGCTTGAAAAGGATTTTCTGCAGCAAAAAGGATTTACTGATGTGTACTGTAACACTTCAAGCTATGAGCTTGCTTTTCATTGCATTTATGAAATATGTTTGCATGCTGTTGAAGGTCTTGAAGCGCTGGGCCTTTAAGCATCTTTTTGATTTCAAGGACAAAATCGCCAACCGAGAGTTGCACCCTCGGAGTTGCGGTCAATGCCGACAGCAGGTGACTCTTTGTCTGGATTGAGCCTGATAAGGAGAAGACTGACAAGGTCATGTTCAACAGGGGCATTTTTCACTCCCACAGGTGACCATTGTTCATGCCCTTATACACCTATTGAAGTTACAACCTGACACCAGTCTTTAGGGTTCACACAGATGTGTTCTCCAATAAATGTACCATCTAATCGTGCACGCTCTAAAAATATTTAATTATTTCTGTTTGCTAAATTCCAGGTTTAATACGGAACACATAAAAGTTTGTGAAGGGGTAGTTTTTTATAAGACTATTTTGCAAAAAACATCGATTCAGCCATGAAAATAATTATATGTTTGCAGAAGTCAAGGTGACATTGTCAGATATCTGTCTATTATCTGTTCAGGTTGTCCCTTGGGGATTATTGGTTGTTCAAAGAAGGGTACAAAAGAAAGGACATGCAGTCCACATCAAATAAATACCAGAGGAAGCGCCACAAATTAAAAATATATTTAAAAAAAGTTGAGAAAGCACCTTGCACACAAAAAATTATTTTTTGGCAATTAAAAGAGAATAAACAATCATTTTACAGATTTTTTTTATTGATACAGATTTAATTATGATGAATCTACTCAACCAGTTCAGATGTGCAGATTTCAAGGGAGTCCTCTGTATCCATTATATTTGAACATAATGTCAGCCTCTATTAGGTTTTTAGTTAACATCTATGCAAAATATGGTCACAAGACTCAATCCATGAAAAAACACCTCTAGCAAAAGGAGAAAATTATGCACAACGCCTGCAGGTGGGCAGACAGCTGGTAGGTTGTTGTGCATATCTATTTTAATAGTACACACAAACACATTACTGTATCCCAACACTACAGTTAACACTTAGTTTTAGTAAAAAAGTTACACTGCCTGAACTACACTATTTAAAACAGTATATGCTTCAGTCTGGCTTTGTGAGGTCCTGATCATGAAATATTCACATGTTGTTGTAGGATTATACATAATACATGTTTTAATGCTTTAGTTCTCAAAGTCACGGACTTACTATTACTACATAGTTTTAATGTTATTTAACACAAGGTTGTGGAAAGAAATTCAATTGAGTCTGGAGCCTTCACAACAGTGAGAAATAAAGTGACTGCCAGTAACTTAAACCCCTTGTTTAGCATTTAAAGATCAAGTTCACTCGTAATTTTAATACATCTGCAGTGGTCTCTAGTAGGAATGAATGCCATGTACGTCATTCTCTGAGGAAGAAAGTTCAGATGCTGCTTTTTGAGGACGTAGAATTCAGCAGGAGGAGAAAGTAGGGATGTGGAGTCTTACTTCCTGATATGTGGACATCTCTCCTCTGATTGGCTAACAGCAACACGACTCTACCACTGACTCTGTTTGCTCTGCAACGTTGATGTTTTATCTCCACCAATAACACAAGCCTGGAGGAGTTCTGCTGTGTGGTGGAGTTGCTAATGTTAACGGTTAGCTTCTACTAGCCCAGACGTTCTCTGCTGTTTCCTGGACGCTAAACCAACAACAGCCTTCCCCGTCGTGAGTCAAGATGGGTGAGTCTATGAATGTTAAGTGACAGTGTGACGTAGATCTGTCAGGATTTTCTAATCCTAGAGTTTCACCTAGAGTCTATTTTCTATCAGAAGCTAATGCAGGAGATAGGTGGAGGAGACTATTTTCACATCAAGCGTGCAAAACAAACTCAGCGCTAAAACAGAAAAAGTAAAAACTGGTTTCTCAGTGAACCTGCTCTTTAAGGTCAATGTGTTGAATGTAGCTCCAGATGCTAAACTTGACTGCAACAATAATGGTTAACCACTTTTAATGTTGATATAAGCATGACATGCTTTTCCTGTGATGCCCATAGTCCCTCACTGCCTATGGTCTGCTTTCTACCAGCGCCCCTTTAGACAGATTACAAGATTAGAAACACATTGGGATTTAACTCTAATCTCAGCAGTCAAGTCAGGATGCTAAGCAAATCCAGGAAACATTTCAGGAATACGTAACATGTTTAAATAACACTTTCTTGAATTTACAGTGTGTGAGGTTGTGATCCCACTTACAGTATACATTTGCTCATACTGCAAGCACGAGAGCAGTGGCTATGCTGCAAATGTTTATACGCATGTGACCTCAGCATGTTTCTGTAAGTATCCATTTTGATGGGGCTTACCTATTATTTTAGCTGCATCCCTCCGATTTTTTTATCTTTTTAGTGTGTGAGAGCTTCAGTGCTCCTGGGAAAACGGTGCTTTGCAGCCAAATTGACATTCACTGGAGTGTGCCACCCTCCTGTCATTTTGTCAACACCATCACTGTGTGGAGCTCAGCCAAGCAAGACATCTGACAGACAGTCAAATGGGAGTGGTGGACTTCAGCAACATAACACCCTCTCGCTGCCCTCTCCGTGCCCAGTGGTGAGGTTCATTGCACACACATACACACACAAACGAAGAAAGGACAAATTCTGTAACAGACTTCCTCTTTACTCTTTGGCACTTGGCTGAAGGAGAAGAAGTCACACAGGCACAGGCTGATCAGACAGATGCAATCAGTGGGAGAACGAACTGCATGAGTGGGTTTACATTTGTAGCCAAAAAGTAGATGTGACAAAGGAAATTGATTGGAAAGCAGCAAAACTCGCTTTAAATCTGGAAGTATCATTTAAAGATTACTGTTTCAGGGTCACTTGACGTGCCAACAAGCATTTATTTTTTATTTTAGCATTGCCAAGCTAATAATTTCCCTTTATCTGGAACTTTGTGATCTAATACAGACGGGAAGCTGCCATTTAATGAACATATTGAACAAAAATGTAAGAAAGTGAACGGGAGGGGGCTTTCAGTTTCAAAATGACCGCACATTTATTCAAACCAGTGCCTACGACTTAATCACATCTGAGACACCTTACGTTTCCTCTAGACACCATTTGTCTTTGCAGAGAACAGGCAGGGGTCTCCAAAGTGCCATTAAAAGCTGAGGTCTGCAGGCATGATCTTCAATAAATATATAGAATAAAAACATTTATGAGATTAACTGCCACAGTGGGCAATGCTGGATGGCTTGTCGGTATTAAATGCCAACTGTCACAGCTGAAATTCTGCATACACGCGGAACGATACACTTATCAGTTAGGTGTCATGGCAAAACAGTGGGAAAACAGGGTGACGGGGGAATCAAATGGAACCGGCACTTGTCAACCAAGACGGATCCTGACACCAGAATATGTTCAGGAAATGATTAGATAAAAATAACAGAATCCACCCGGGCGCCGTCGAGGAGGTGTACCGCTGGCTGATAAAGGATTCAGATTTATGTAGCTTTCACCAAAAAAGAAGCAGAAACATTTTTGAAAAACGCTGCATGGGAGCTTGGTTTGATATACAGTTTCTCCAACAGAAAGGAAATACAGAAGGGTTAATAAAGGAGAGGAAATGAAAAAAAAAACAACAACACAGCAGCAGTTTGGCAGCTTTATGCGATGTCTTTGGAAATAAATTTCATCTCTTGAACATACGCTTGTTTTGTTTGTCCTTGAATACTGACAGAGCATCTCTGTCAGACGCAGTTTTGTGATGCGCCGTGCAGAATTTTCTCTTTGTTGTTTCATTCATGGGAGAAGCTTAGTAATCAAGTGAGGGAGTCTCACATCAAAGATGCTTCGTTAAATTACACTCAAGTCCACTAACAGCTAAGAAGCAAATTGTGGCAGCTCCGACTTTCATCCAATCCGCACTTTCAACGCTAATCAGACCTCAATTACTCAGTGACATGGTACCTACGCGAAGGATTACACTCACCCTGCTGTACTGCACCAAATTAATTTCAAATTTGTTCCAGTCTGAAATGCAATAACCTATTAGGGACAACTGTCCTAACAGAACTCGGAACGACCCACAAGAATGCCGAACCTATTCTGGACCCGGTAGACTAATCTAAGAGTTGAGTCTATTCACTTGAAAAGTTCTGTATGGTGTTAAATCCTACTGAGGGTTGGGGACATGAGTCTGAATAATGTGAGAAAGTAAGTCTATGCTACTGAATACCCTGGTGGGCTTTTATTTTCAATTTTCAGTTATCTAATCCTATAAAAATGTGGGATTATCTTTGAACTAAGCAAGTCCTGTGGTGTGTGGATTTGTTGTGGAATTATTTGAAACAGAAGGAAAAGTCTGCAAGTGATTATTTTCTGTCAGAATTGAAACCATTTCAAAGATACTATTGAAAAATCTCAAAATCACATTTTATCGCTGACTTTTTCAAAGTGTAAATAATACAGTTTTAATCTGTGAATTCTCCTCAAATTTACTTTCTTGAAATAAAATTTTTTAGAGCAAGATTTGCAAGGATTTTCCTCTGGTCCAAAGTCATTCATGTGGATTTTATGTGGTTTGTTTTCTTTTTAAGCAGAGAAAACGTAGTCAACGTATTGGTGAGATGTAAACACAGGAAGAAGGTTCTGAGCCTGAGTTAGAACACAACTTGGGTCAAATATATAAATACAAATGAAGCTACGCATCTCGTTGTTTGTCAGTGTGAGCCTTCGGCTCATATTAGGCTCTCTAACAAAGCCGGTTTACACTACACACCTGACTATGGGAAGGTATTTGGCTCAAACTCACAGTTTGGTAGTTATGTCCAATGGAGTTCAAAATGTGCTCTCGCTATAAATAAACCACCTAGAGTTTGTTTGGAACCAGACGGAGACCACTTCCTTCAAGGGTCTTGGTACAGTTGGTTTGGTCTGCAGCCTTGTGCTATTATTGTGTTACCATAAGGGTCACGTTAGCCAGATGTTTTCCGTATTTTACCTTTTTTTTAACATCCATCCATCCTTTTTCTGTAACCGCTTATCCGAGCAGGGTCGCGGGGGGCTGGTGCCCATCTCCAGCAGTCATCGGGCAAACAGGCGGGGTACACCCTGGACAGGTTGCCAGTCCATCACAGGGCAACACAGAGACACACAGGACAAACAACCACACACACACTCACACCGAAGGACAATTTAGAGAGACCAATCAACCTGACAGTCATGTTTTTGGACTGTGGGAGGAAGCCGGAGTACCCGGAGAGAACCCACGCGTGCACAGGGAGAGCATGCAAACTCCATGCAGAAAGACCCCAGGCCGGGATGTGAACCCAGAACCTTCTTGCTGCAAGGCAATTGCCTTTTTTTTAACAGTGATGGAAAAATCTGAAAGCTGTTGGCCAACTCAGTGGCCTAGTGTCCGCCCTGAAACTGGGAGATCGTGGGCTCAAATCCACGGTCGGGTCATACCAAAGACTTTAAAAATGGAACCCAATGGGGTTGGGGGGGTTAAACCACCAAATGGTTCCTGAGCGCAGCCACTGCTGCAGCTCATCGCTCCCCTAGGGGATGGGTCAAATGCAGAGAACAAATTTCACACACCAGTGTGACAACCAATGAGACTTTAACTTAAAGAGGTCCTAGAATGCAGCTAACCAACAATCTAAAACAGCTTTGAGCCTCTAAAAGCATCAGAAATGTTCTTTAGGCTTTCATCTGTGCCAGGAGCCCTGATACAGGCCATTTTAAACCCCCTAAACCAGCCTTGTTGTGAAAAGAGCTGTTAGCCCCTCCCACTCCCACATAGACGCCCCGTGGACTAGCGCTGCCCATTGGAGCTGCCGTAGTGGCTGGCCGCCATCTTAGATGGGTCTCCATTCGCCCCCAGTGCATTAACTTCTACTGAGGAAGGTGCTTACCCAGCTAAAAACACATTTTATCAAGCTTTTTCACAAAATCAGACACATGGTATGGCATGATAATTAAAATAAATGAAACAAAATAAATGAAAATATAAAATCCCATCAGATAGGCTAGAAAGGTCAATAGTAATCCCATGTCAAAATCAAATCAAATTTATTTATATAGCCCCTTCTACCAGCTTAACGGAGGCCCAAGGTGCTGAACAGTACATGTGAACTGTTTTCAATAATACGCCGGTTGTTTCAACCGTAGGCTGCACAAAAACAGGCATAGTTGCCCACTCTGCATTTACTTTGGAGGGTGAGGAGACCTATCCAATATGGCGGCGACGCTGTTACGCTCTCCAGCGCCCAATGGGGCTTCTACATATTTATGTCTATGCTCACAACACTGGAAACATGCAGGTTTGAGGAGGCGTGGCTCCCATTTCTCAACACATCTCACTATCTGGGAGTGGACATCACACTGAAGAGCTATGGCAGGAGGCTTTGGAGTGTAGCGGAACCACTGGTGCACACGGGTCGCATGCGGGAGGATTTCCTGCCACTAAAGCGAGTGCTTTCCGGGTCTGGAAACCCTTCTTTCGAGAGTCTTGCCAACTTCTGGTTATTTTATTTGGAGAATTGTTCCCTGGAAACTTGAAGTGGCACTTGTTGTTCCAGTCTCCAGTGTAGTAGCAGAGGGCAAATCCAGCCTCCATAACAACATTTAAACAACTACGAGTCTGTCCAAGTCAAAAGTCCATAAACTCATGAACACAGCCTCTGCAGCAAATCCCTTTAGATCTTTGATGAGGCACAGGTAGGTGCAAAGTTCAGGTTTATGCAGATGTCCCAACTTTAGGTTAAATTGTTTAAGTGCATAGTTTATATGTTACTGGGGTTCTCTGTTCTGCTTGTTTGGACAAAATATTAATTCAAAATGAATGAAAATTAAATTGTGTTGAATGTTTATTTATTATTATTTTCAAAAATTAAAGTGACGAGAAAAAAATGATCATAACTGTTATTTCTTACCCCATAGGTCAAAATGACAGACAACAAAAATGTCTACCTTGACCTCTGGTTGACATCTATGTATTAGTGAACAGCACCAAGAAGGATTTTTGAATATTTGTTTGAACAAGTAATCTGTCCAAAACACAAGTAAACAACTAAAGAAAACAAACAAGCCAACACAGGCATAACCAAGCAAAGAAAAGCAAAATCATGCATCAAACAGTAAACTTCTTGTTTTATGGTGAACTTCCAGAGCAACACATGCGGCCTGTCCAACTATCATTGTTCCTCCATCTGCTTATCTAGAACCTGAGGTTATTAAAGGTACAGTTAGTTACTCTTTTAAAATATAATAGCTTTCACTTGAGGATCCTTTTTATAGCTTGGTGTGAAGTTTAAGTCACAGAAACAATAGCTATAAGTCCTGATGTAGACACTTCAACACCCAGCTTTGTCTTGAATAAATCATCGTGTGTAGTGCTGGCTGAAGTTCAGAAGCAAATGTAACATAATGGCTTTGATACAAACTTTCTAAAGTTACCAACAATCTAATTACTTTAGGGGTTATATTATCCAGGATTTGAATCTACCTGATCCTGCTGATACAGAGTGTTCCAGCCTTTCGTTGAGAGTGCTGGAAAAGCCCGTTTCTCTGGAACTAAATGTTCCTTATCAGGAGATAATCAACCAACACCTGGAACTCTAAACTATTAAAACTGTTAAAGGACTACAGAAGAACATATCTGGAGAAAATTTCATTAAGAAAACCAAAATGTTCAAATGAATTATGGGCTATAAGATTACCTTTATTTGTCCCTCAGTGGGGAAATTGCAGTATTGCAACAGCATAAGTACAGTAAAGTAAGGTGAAGTAAAGTAAAATATGAGTAGTACACAAACAATATCACACAAAAGTATTTAAGTAAATAACTTCACTTTGTTTTTAAAGCATTTTGCAGGTATTACGCACTTATAAAGGCTAAAGCGTGGTATATGTTTTATGTATTTGCAGTTCAGAAGTCTACCTTTAACTCTTTGAAAGCTGGTGAATGGATGCAAAATAAATCTTCCTTTTTTGTGGTGCTGCACAGACTTAGGGTGGGGTTTATTCAGTCTTTCCTTTTATCCTCTAGAAAAAAAATCTGAAAGAAAGAAATCCGCTGAAGAATGTGACCCTGAATTCATACCACAGCTGTTTGACAAGCCAGCATTGTTTCGCCCAGGTGTCCCTGGCCCTCTGCCCAGAGCATCAGCTCAACAGTTTTGACGTCACGTTTCAGATTGCTGATTATATATTTATTATAATTGAGGGTCTTTGAGCATTTACAATTATTCATTAGATCTCAAGACTCCTGGCAGCTTTTACGGTGATCATGAAGTACATAGCCAGGCAAAGCTTTTACCATCTTTGTACTATGTTCTCCAATGTCAGGTTAATTTAAAAAGATGCTTTTAGATTTTTTTCTAGGTGAGCACAGATCAGCAGAAAAAACGATAGCTTCATCTTGTGATTAAAGGCTGCTGACCTACTATAAACTAACATATAGACAGAAACATCTATCTGAGCATTTTTATTAAAGGCCAAGTTCATTGAGAAACAGTTTTTTACTTGTTTTTTGGAAATATGATCAGTGATTTTCATGCATGAAAATAGTCTTCTAGCCATATTTCCTGCTGATAGAAAACAGACGGGGAAACTCTCCGATTAGAAAAGGCAGAAAATTGCACGTCGCATTGCTAATTGAACATTCATGGACTCACTCATCTTGACTCACGACGGGGAAGGCTGTTGTTGGTTTAGCGTCCAGGAAACAGCAGAGAACGTCTCGGCTAGTAGAAGCTAACTGTTAGCATTAGCAACTCCACCACACAGCAGAACTCCTCCAGGCTTGTGTTATTGGTGGAGATGAAACATCAACGTTGCAGAGCAAACAGAGTCAGTGGTAGAGTCGTGTTGCTGTTAGCCAATCAGAGGAGAGATGTCCACATATCAGGAAATAAGACTCCAGATCCTGTCGTCTGCTGCTCACCTCTGCTCTGGCTCACTTCTACTTCCTGAAACAGGAGCGCCAGAGCATTTTTCCCACTGAGATCAAATCACAAGGCATTCATTTATGTAAAAAACAAAGAAACCTGTTATGTTTTAAAATAATCAGCAATCCAAGAGTAACCTAGCCTAGTGAACTAGACCAAATTCTTGCCTTGCAAAGTTTGGTCTGGGCACGCTTCATTGGAACCCTCGCAGCCCGATCCACTGCTGTGGCTGTCCAATCACAGCTCACTGTAGTTTTGGTTCGGCCAATCACAGAGCGGGAGTAGCCGATGACGTCAGCGCTGCAGCCGTGAACACAAACAACATGGCGGCGGTGCAGGAACCACGTTGGTTTGAAACGGCTTTGTCATCAACATTGGATTATTTAGACTCCAACGTGCGTAAGTCTGTCTGATATACTTAGCGGCTTCTTATTTTTATCAAACAAAGTAGTGCAATGTCCCAGTACACCTGATATTCACATGTTTTTATACAAAAACGACAGAAATCATTGATGTTAGACGCCATTGCTGCCTCCCTCTTTTCCGTCGCTGTGATTACGTCACGTTGTTGGTTACTCTGATTGGTCCTAGTGCTATCCAATTGCGTGCAGACAGTTTGAAAGACAACCGTAGATCCCGCCTCACAACTGAGAGCCGTCAATGGTTCGTGGCCAGACTATATATTCACATACGATGTCTTGCCAGGCTAAGAGTAACCACTTTATTTTTTACAACTGAACACTGGGCAAGTTTGCACATTTTTACAGCCACATATTGCAAAAGAGGTTTTTGTTTGTTTTGTTTTCTGTAGTTGCTTCTGGGGCTGCTCAATTAATCGAATTTTAATCCCAATTACGATATGGGTTTTGAACGATTATAAAAACAAAACAAGTCGATTATTTGCTCCTCCCCCTCGCGGTTTACTCCCACGCTACGCCGAGCTGCAAATCAAGCGCACCTCCCACACAGCGTTGCCAATTTAGCAACTTTGTCGCTATTTCTAACAACTTTTCAGACCCACTTCTTGACTTTTATTTGCTAAAAGCATCTAGCGAACAACATTTCTGATAACTCTTAGCTACTTTCTGTATAACTTTGTTGCCGATGTCTCACGTCACTCCTCCAGGTTCTCATGCTGATAAATAATCATCAGTTCATCTCTGAGCGACACGTTGCATCGTGCAGCTGTACACACTCTCCTATGGCTCTGCTGGACAGGGCTAAATTATTATGCAGCAGGTTGTAGAAGTTCACTACATAGAAGTTTATATGTTTATATTTATTTTATATTACGGATGTTTACACTGTGTATCTCTTTTTGTCAGTATTTTGCAGTATTTGTTTGATCAAATTGGGTCTGTTTTGGGTAGGCTTAAATAAGTGAAACTTTAGCCTAGACCCTTTTGGTTATTAACTATGAGTAAGTATTTTTTTTCATTTATTTTACTTTTCCTCTGATTTGATTGTGCCCTGTGCAATTTTATGACTGACTAACTGAATAAATGAATAAATAAATAAAACGTTAATTAAAAATCGTCTTAAATAATCGAGATTTCAATTTGAGTCAAAATAATCGTGATTATCATTTTTGCCATAATCGAGCCGCCCTAGTTGCTTCTAGCTCTTGCTTTGTATTGGGCAGTGTATCAATTTCAAGATGCAAAATGCATAAGTTGCAATTAGATCGTAGATATTTCAAAGTATGTATTTAATTTCCAGACAAATTACATCACCTCTCTTGCATGAACCAAGCATGTCATGATAACTTGCAATATTTATGATCTGCCTCTTTTGTCCAAAGCTGATACCTCCACATTCTCTGAGCTCGCTAATGTTCTGGTAATAATGCCTCTGAGCGTTGTAGTTCATGCTGTAGTGAACCAATTATGGCTCATTAAACCATGGAAAAGGATAAAATCAGATGATATGTAGATCACTGGTGGCAGCTAAATTATCATACAAGAATTGGGTGACTGAAACTAGAATCCGATTAAATACTGAGGAAACTGGAGCAAGGTGAAGAAAACTTCTGCAGAGGTAGATTTCTATTGAGCAACTAGTGCTTGAAGGAAAAAGAGGGCAGCATTACATTGTTGGGAAACTACCATTTTAAAAGTGTTTTTGCAGTGAAAGAACATTTATTTGAGAGATCCCTTTTTCCTTTTCTTTAATATGAACACCGTGAGGGTGACCAGGGTGGCAGAAGGGCGTTAACGACTTTTACAATATTTTCTTTTCTCTATAAATCAAAATAGGATTAGTGCCAATGTAAAAACAATCCTGTCATTTTTTTCTGCAGGTAAATGCAAATTAGAAATTGTTAATCAGGAGCTTATTTTTACAATCTCACAATTGTTACACTCTGAGAATAAAACTGCTATTCAAGCATTATTATTTTTTATTTATTTCGTTGAAATTGATTTGCTGTGTTTGCTATCGATAAAGTTTTTCACAAACATCAACCTAAATGTAAACAACACGACCAAAAGCAACACTGACGTTCGTCCCAAAACACAATGAACATCCCTCTAGTGGCTCAGTATTTTAAGCCCAGCCCCTATTGTGTAAAAATAATTTTTCTTTGTTATGTAGTAAAAAATACACCTTTTATTGTTGTTGAAATGTGTTGACTTGTGCTGATCCTGCATGACGGTTGTTTGCTCAAATATGCATTTTTATACCACAAATTGCTTTAATTAGTTATTTTATGCTTTTAAAAGCTTCTGAGACTTTGAGAATGCACTAGTTCAGTGTATATTATGGCTTTATTCTTAAAGAACACATGTAAACAGGATGTTTGTAAACAGTGTGCCCATTAAAGGCCTAAACGATACATTAAGGTTCTATTAAGGTTCTGACTACAATTTCCAAGAGCAAACACATAAAATCAACAAAGCCAGCTTAAAAACTGCTGCTGTGCTAATTAGCCATTTATTTCTACTTTGGAGTTTTAACCAAAACATTTTATTTGTATCTTAGAATTATGAGTCAAGTTGTGAAAAGGTGCAATTATGACCCCGTTAAAAGTGTCAGATCCTACTGAAAAGTGAAACAGCCACTTTGCTCCATTCTGGATTTAAACTGATTTTCATTTCTGTGGTTAAAAAAAGCCTCTCAGATCATCTTTCCAACTTTCTTATTTTGATGTCTTTTTGAACTCAGTGCTTTGGATAATTAGCTGAACAATTGTCATAAACAGAGTTTAAACAATTATAACTAATGTAAGATTTTCTCACATAATCAAGAAAAAGATATACGAAGATCAGTGAATCATAATGATTGCTTAATTTTATTGGAAGTTTTATTCTGTTAAGTCTAAATTTATCCACTGATATCATTATTAAACCATCATAATCAGAAGTTTAAGTTAAACTATTAAAAAAACGTGGAAGCGGGATTGAAACTATATCAAATGACAAAATATTAGAATAATACAGAGATGACGTCCCCTAATAAAAATAAATAAAATCACCAACATCACTAACCGATAGAGGAACTAACTTTAAGCAGTTCTACAACAATATCCTAAAACAACAGATATTTTATGTGAAAAGTCCCTGTAACAAGAACATTTGCTTAGTTTGTGTTTGTATGCTTATACATCATCTATACTACAAAAAGCCTCGGCTCGTACCGATGACTCATCACTGAAGCAGCAAAAGCACCGTGTTTACAAGGCCTGAGTAATTACGTATCGGCCAATTACAAGAGTGACTAATATCTTTGCTGACTGAATCAGTTTCTGGACTGTACAGTGATTAGGACTCACTAAGCTTCCATAGAAGATCATCAAACTGCAAGTCACAAGTTTCAATATATAACATGATGTATTATTAGCTGCTGCACTCTTCCAGTTCATCACATATTCTTCTTTCAGATTGTGTTTTTATTTCAGATCGTCAAAATGTGGGAATAATAATAAAAGCCTTGAGAAACATGTATTCTGAATGAATGGAAGTATCCTGTTCTATCAAATGTGCAAAAATACTTTATGTTTGTCCAATTTCATTTGTAAATAGCAAGATAAGATCTATAGTTAGTAACTGTGGCTCTTACAGTAACTCTTAGGGAACTGATGAAATGGGCATTAGGTAAAATGTGACCTTGAATGGCCTTTTGCTCTCTGGCTGCATTCACTCCAAAATTCAGGTGAATAGGAGTAAAACACTGGGTCAAAAGCAAAGGACCATGTTGCTTTTGAATGACCTTAATATGCAAGGGAAAAAAGAAAAGGAACTCAGGTGACTGGGTATGCTAATGCAAGACATGATCGGCCAGAAAGCAGGAGGAACAGCATGCTGACGATTTCCCAGAGGGATATTAAAGACGGGTCTCAGTGCATAAAGCTCTCATTACAAAGATGAATGCACATTTGAAAGTTCAGCAGTGCAAAAACCACAGGCACTGGTCTTCAGAGATGAGGAAAAAGTGATATGGTCAGATGAGTCATTCCTCAACACATTCTTGAGCAGACGTGTGTGATGAACACAAAGAGAACAGACTGAATGCTTTACCACTGCAGTGAGGGGACCCAGACCGGCTCCCTTAAGCCTGATTTATACGTCTGCGTGGGTACAGACACACGCAACGCCATTGTGCATTGGTGCAAGGCCCGCTGAGGCTGACGGAGACATGCCCAAATTTTTAACTATCCGTCAAAAGTGACACAAACCGCAGGCCTGTGATTGGTCAGGACGACCGCTTCCTTTGAATTCGTCAACAGCACCGCCATTTCCCCGTCAAAAAAATGAAGAGTGCCGAAGATATTTAGCGACAGACAAGGAGCAGATTCAAGAACGTATTGTGGAAAAAGTCCTACAATATGAACGTTTATACACCCATTAAAGAAAAGATACGCAGTAAACGTCTTATTCGTGGATGGAAATTCTGGGAAATGCCGGTTTAGAGGTGGCGACCGCATGAAGAGCTGGAGGAGAATGAGCGACAAATCTGTCCGTGTTAAAATGTCTCTGAAGTACATAAACACTAGAGGTGCCTGAAAAAATCGATTCACATTTAAATCGTGATTCTTACTTATAAAGATTCAGAATCGATTCATAAAGGTTCTTAATCGATTCTGTCTGAAAGTCTTTATGGAAATTGCCGTATTTCCGAGTGTCCATGAACGCATCATCGCTGGAGCACCGGCGCTAGCTGTAGCTGCTAGCTCTGTGTGCTCCTACGCTGCAATCTGCTGAAATACGACAGAGACCTACCTTTATTATTGTCCTGTGTGTGTTTATGAGTCTAGAGTAAGTTCATTATGTTTTATAATGTGTAAATGATGTTGTCCTGTTTAGTTTGACTTGTTTCATGCCGAGTGCACCGTGCATCATTGATGCTTGCTAAGGCTAATTAGTGCCTGTTAGTCTTCATAATGTTAAACTCTGTTGCCACACATACTTGAAAAGTATTTGACTGCATTACTTTCAAAGCTACTATTAGGTAACTGTAAAGATTTGTTCAATTTTACAAGGTAAGAAAAAAATAAATGTTGCCTTTTCATCAAAAGATTGTCTCTGTTTACAGTTTTAGAATCACTTTATTTTACCTTGTAAATTTGCATTTTCTTAAACATAACCAGTTTTCTTTAAAGTAAAATAACAATTTCCCATAGCTTTTTCTAACTTGCAGAAGAAAGTAGTTAATCCTGGAACTGACACTCTTTGATAATATTGAATGTGAATTAGCCTTTCGCCGGCCCCGCCCCCAGAACGGCTATTGTCCAATCACACATCATAGCAACCGTTACTATCCGACAACTCCAAACAAAATGATGAAGCTAAGCCTAATTTACTACTAAGCATTAGCCTCGATAGTAGTCGTGTCTCCTTCGTTTCCCTTCAGAACCTCCTCATCGAGCTCAACCAGCAACAGCCAAGCATGAGTGCTCCCCCCACCCGCGGCTGGGCGGAGCTCCGCCTCCCAGACTATCCAAGACCCTTTTAGATAAGACACACCGTGCCGGCAAATCAGCGTAATATTACCTCAACTGTGTGTCTTATAAACGCACATTAAGCCTTGGCGCAACAGAGGGAGGTGTCATGATCACGTGATGAATTAATGCCGAGCTCCGGCCGGGAACTAAAAATGAAAGTAAACACGGGCTTAAGTTTCTTTTTGTTAACAGAACCAGCTGAGATTATAAACTGGAGCGATGCAGAGCGCCGGGAGCGTTTAGAGCTGCCTGCAGCTCAGATCATCTGACAGACATCTGACAGCTCACAGGGACACCGCATCGCCACCACCGCTCACCGATCTATGTGATCCCGGACGCCGCCTTCTCCCAAACCTCCAACTCCTTGTTCCCTGCTACGCTTCGCTCAGCGGAGCCGACACTAATGTATCCCTCCACTGCATCCTGTAATCCTTTTGCCTCGATCTGGATGATATTGAGGAGAAATTGCTCCAAAAAATGTCGCTGACACGCATCTGTCTACTTCTTTCCATCGCGGAAATCTGCGGAGCTGCAGTATTTGACCCACTTGTTGTTGGACTTGGCAACAGTAACTAAGGGGGGCGGGGCTCAGCGAAAGGCTAATTGATTTGAATCGAGAATCGATTCTGAATCGAATCGGCACCACGAGAATTGAAATCGAATCAAATCGTGAGTTGTTGTAAGAGTCACATCCCTAATAAACACAATAGTAAATACACTGTCGTGGACCAGAAACGTGACTGCTAAGGTGGCAGGAAACCCCCAGAAAACTGTTACGCCCTCTGTTGTCCCGACAGGGAAATTGCCTAGCAACACTCCCCAGTTAACGGAGAAGTCCGAATGGAAAATGTCTCTGGAAATGCATGTGCGCAACTCCGCACTCGAGCTGATGGAGAAGTATAAATTAGACTTTAGCGAGAGCGGTCACAGTAGAACAGTACTAAGTTATTCTAAATGATCAGCTTCATCCTCTGTTGGAGCATTTCTGCCCTGACAGAGTTTGTTTCTCCCATGAAGACAATGGCTCCACTCTAATGGGCAAGAGCAACCCCTTAATGGCTTAAAGACTATTGGAATCATGTAAATCAGTGGCTGCAGCAATCACATTAACCCGAGTCAGCACTTTTGGGAAAAGCTGGACCAACTTATTCTGTGAAAGCACTCTCCTCCATCATCAAAACATGAAATAAGATGTTATCTTTGGGGGGAAAATGCTCTCAATTGAGATCTAAAGACTTAGTGAATCAATACCAGGGCACAATGAAGCTGATCTTTTTGATGGTGGTGGTTCGACCCCGTGTACCTTTCTACCCTTAGATTTTCAGATCTTCTTTTCATTTTATTTCATGATCAAAGTCAAAACTATTGTTCAGCCAATGTGACGCGTTTACTACTTCGACCTGCAGAAACAATGTAGCAATGGCACACAACTCAATTATTCAATTATTCATTGAGAATGTTTATTACTTCACAGCTTTAGACAATTGCATTTTGTAATTCTTCACTGGTGCGTGTATCTGTCAGCGGTAAAACCAGCGTTACAACATTTACAGCCGATAAAAATGTCAAGACATGTTTGTCACTTGAGGGAAATGCTAATTTTTTAATAAGCCTTTCTAAGATCAAGTTTACAGCAGGTCAGATAAGTTGCTGCATAAATTAAGCTTGCATTTAGTCACTCTAGTTCTTCCTAAATACATGTTCCTATTTAAATACCCTGAGATGGACTGGGGATGTTGCATAACGACTGTTGGGATAGACTCTAGCACCCTTTGCAACCCAGAACAAGACAAAGCAGGTTCAGAAAATGAGCAGATGGGAGGATATTAAAGTACAAATACTTGCTTTGGTTAAATATTGGGCATCAGCTATACGTCAAATAATCTCAATCGTCCTTGCCTTTACATCGAGTAAACAGCTAGTCTCTGGATGACAGCATGGAAGGATGATGCTATTCAAACAAGTTTTTCAGCTAGTGTGATGACATGTAATCCATAACACACACTTTCAATGGTTGAAGAATAAACTCTGGTGTAATTTTAAATGCTTTCACATAACACAGAAACAGCAATGTGGCCTTGAATATAAAACACAAGGCTTCTCTTCACCTCGCACTGATCTTGGTCCTTTTAATTACTTTCTCATTTGTAGGAGCCACCCAAGGTTCTGTTTATTGTAGCCCACTTCATTACTGTCATGGGGCCTGTGTGGTTGCCATGGTGTGACCATTACGCCATGTCCCTAGAATTTTAATTATCATTCACTGCCTGATTTAGGCCGAGGACATTACCAGGCTACACAAATATCATTTTGTTCCATCTTGATGACCCCTCGCTCCTGAAAGTCGTCCATCTAATCACGTCAGATATAGATGTTGTTTGGTAAAATGGAAATGTTTACTCACCTCTCAAACAATTGTCATGCTTATGGATTTATATTATGGGTGGAATCAAGACAAAGTTCACAGATCAGCAATGATGTTGCAATTTTGCTTTTGCACTTGGACCAAACAGATGCCAAATGACTATGGCGTTTCATCATCATTCCTAAAACATAATTCTGTGAAAATTAAGACTGCTTTTGCAGGAAAGTTAGTTCAAACTGATCAAATGTCTATCATTTATTTATAAAGAAAACTGTAGTTCATTTTAAATGATGGCAGGGTAAATGCATTTTTAGGATGAGCCAAAGCACAGCAGAGAGGGACAGGAGAATGTCAAGTTTAGACTAAGTTCAAAAACTTAAAAAGAGGTCCTTCACTCATGTCTGTAATACATCTGCAGTGGTCTCTAGTAGGAATAAATGCCTTGTAAGTCGTACTCTGGGGAAAAAAGCTCTGGTGCTCCTGTTTCACCACAGAGAAGTCAGCTAGGATCTGGAGTCTTACTTCCTGATATGTGAACATCTCTCCTCTGATTAGCTAACAGCAACACGACTCTACCACTGACTCTGTCTGCTCTGCAACGTTGATGTTTTATCTCCACAAATAACACAAGCCTGGAGGAGTTCTGCTGTGTGGTGGAGTTGCTAATGCTAACGATTAGCTTCTACTAGCCCAGATGTTCTCTGCTGCTTCCTGGACGCTAAAACGCATCTTCCTTAAGACGCTTCTGCCAGAAGCGGACACCTGCATTTCAAGTGGAAACGAGCTAGCCGTAACACCAGTCTCCGTTTTCTAGGTCCAAACGTCTTTTGTTGTCCGTGACTTCAAATGGTGTTTTTCTTTCTGGGACTCTGGTAGTTTGTCCTAAAGTTGAAGTGGTAGCAGCCGGCTGTTTCTCCTTCTCTGGTATTATTGAGCGGAGAACCTCTCACACCAGTGGTGTTCTGTTGCTGAATACGTGAGTGTGGAATGAGTGGAGGACCCAGGGAAGTGCGGCGGTTCGGTGAGACCGACAACCGATGGTTCAATCTTTGCTTTCGGTCTGAAACGTGTTATTGACTGAGGTTTTTAGACAAATGCAAGAGAACCACTTTTTCATTTTTTTATCTCCACAATATAATCAAAGCTATACTATGTTAGAACGTTGTTAAGAGGCATGACAAATTGTTTTAAGCTAATTTATTTTACAAATTTGCCATTGCAGCTGTACGTGACAGTGTGACATAGATCTGTCAGGCTTTTCAAATTCTAGCGTTTCATCATCTATTTTCTATCAGAAGCTAATGCGGTAAATAGGTGTAGAAGACTATTTTCATGTTCAGCCTGCATGTTAAACTCAGAGTGACCCATCATTTTCAAAAATAATAAGTAAAAAATGGTTTCTCAGTGAAGGAGCTCTATTATCTATTAACCTTTGTACTCAACAGAATTAGAGGTAAATTTACATTCAGAATTAAAGATTTGTTTCTATTTTCATCAATTCAAAGAATAGACTTTGAAATCTACATTCCTATTTATCCCCATCTGCTTTGCAATTGGCCTTTAGTCAATTTTCACTTTTGAGGTAATGTTCATAAATACCTCAACACTGAATACATCATGTTATATGAGGCCCTTTCTTTAGGGTGCAAATCAAAATTCAGGCTGTGGGCGCTCATTCAATAAAATATCACATGGAGTTTCTCAGAGCTGCTGTACAACTTGACTGAATCTCTTCATCGTCACCTGTATTGATCGTATGTAAATAATGATCTGTGTTTTCAGTCCAGACACCGTATGCAATGAAGGCTTCTGTCGTAAAGACACGCTTTATGTCTCAAGGTTTCAAACAACCGTGAAATGCTGCCTTACCCCAAGGAGTAGTTTGCAGAGTAGAAAACTTTTATTGTCACAACATATAAAAATTTCTAATGTAACCGTAGACTTATTTACCAGTCAGGTCTACTTGAAGTCATTAATTATAACACGTGGCTTTGCTAGAAGTGTAAGCCAAAGCTTTCAGAAGTCAATTTAATTGCAATCCAAAACAATCATAAATAATTAATGTTAAAGGAATCCCACCAGATATCATCGTTTCCAAGAAGCTCGCTAAGGTAACCGACATCAAAGATGGTGTCAAGACAATGTGTCAAATATGCTAGAAGAAATACCTGAAAGGGAATATTTGAAAGTCTATAAAGGTGGAGCTGTTTGATCCGTTGGGAAAGAAAAAGAAAAGACGAAGGCAACGAGCGGCGTTTCAGCCTCCCAACCCTGACTAAGCAGTGGACAGTCATATCTCATGGGACTCTTGCCAATGCGGCCGTGTGTTCTGCTTAAGTACTAATTGATTGCTGCAATGACATACGGCTTTGCACCACTTTTACATGGCCTCGGAAACCGGCTCCATCCACTAAGATTAACCCCTATATCTAAATCTTTACAGCACAACTCTTGTGTGAGCAAAAGCTGGCAACAATAAATGTGATGTTATACAATTTTCAAAGACATTAAATGAATCTCAGTAACAAAAGTGTGTAACACTTTACAATAAGGCTCCCTTTATTAACGTTACTTAGTGCATTATTAAGCATTAATTCTTATTAAGCATTATTAAGCATTAAACCAACATTTTCCTTGTTGTGGTTGAATAAAGACAGCTTGGGTGGTCAACAGCAGCATGCCAAGAAGTCAAAGCCGTGTGTGACCTACTTTTTATGTAAATTAGAAAGTTGATTGAAGGTGAGAGAAAAACTTCTGTTCTGAGAAAACCTTCCTTAACACGCCACTAGGGGGAGCCACGCCTCCTCAAACCTGCATGTGTCTGAGGCCTTCTGGGGAAACCAACCAATCAGCAAGCAGCTCATTATCATATTCATGTCCTAGCTGAGTGGGAGGGGCTAACAGCTCTTTTCACAGCAAGGCTGGTTTAGGGGGTTTAGAATGGCCTGTATCAGGGCTCCTGGGACAGATGAAAGCCAAAAGAACATTTCTGATGCTTTTAGAGGCTCAAAGCTGTTTTAGATAGTTGATTAACGGCATTCTAGGACCTCTTTAACGTTCCCGATATTGTTAACTCTTAAGTGTCCCTAAGGTTAGGACGCTAGTTGCACTTCCTTTATCAGAATTTTGAGGTAAATTTACATGAGGCTCCCGATGTGCGCTTGTGTCCACTTGACCGGGCTGGCCAAACGGCCATTTTCCGGGCCGTTTTTTTTGGAAACTTCTGAGTGTCTGCTCAGGGGTAGGTACTCGGAATGGCCCGATAAAAGGCCTGGTGAGGACGCGGGGCGGGAACGCTGCCGATTGGTTGTAACTCAGTCGGAAATGATGTCAACTCAGGAGGAAATAGGAAATGCATATGTGGCTGGAACCGTTATTTAGGAAAACACGAGTTGTTAGAGAGAAGAGCAATGGAAGCCATCGCTGCATATAACAACATAGCGAAAATAAACATGCCGACTAGTGTTGCTTCCTCCATTGTGTCGATCTTTCTTTACTGCTTTTTGCGCTGATTGTTGACGTACCTCACTGTGCAGCGGTTGCAAAGTGCTGACATTTCATCAAAATATTTACAGGGCCAAATATATATATGGAGACAGGACAGCTTAAGAGGACCGGGGCTTCTGATCTTCCGGTCAATTTCACGCTCACAGATTTACCCTGAAGTTCTGATAACGGAAACGCACCTAATGGGTCAGGGTGGGGGTCTGCTTAGTAATGCATTACTTAACATTAACATTTATATTAATCAGTTGTTAATGCTTTATTTAATAGTTTGTTAATGCTTGATAATGCACTAACTAACATTAATAATGGGACCTTTATTGTAAAGGTTACCCAAAATGCTATCAGGAAAGTATTTTTGCACTGCAAAAGGTACATTAGACATTATGGTTATATGGTTTTATTACGTTTTTACAGAACATAAATATGTTAGAGGGAAAAAAAAGCTTAACCATACGCTATGGCCAAACACTAAATCTGGCCACAATCTAATGTGAGTAATTAAATTTCCTTAAAGGACCGTCAGGTCATACGTTGAAGGTTATTTGTAACACATGACACGTACTGTCTCACCCAGCATTGATGAGATTATATTGAATTAAGAAAGAGTTACACTAGTAAGGCATCGTGAATGCCAGACATCTGAAACCATAATTCATTTTGCTGCTGCATATTCACCTCTCGGAAGGTCTCCTCGGCATAATACCATTACAGGAAATACACAGATGTTACAAATAATAGGCATGCTTGGGGTTCTTGACCTCTAGAATAAGAACAAAAATAACCTAAAGCAGGTACCAGAATAAAAACAATCAACTATAGAGTACTACCAAACAGGGATTCTCAACAACAAAATGATATAATAAAGCAGATATTTTCTTTGAATAAGACATTTAAAGCAGCAATCCGGAGTTTTCCCTTTTCAGGAATTATGTATGATTTTTTCAAAATCCGTAAAAGTGATCATGTAGTGTGATATAATGTAAATGATACGTCTTTTTTTTTTTGCTAAGCCTGCCCCCTGCCTTGTAGAGCTCCATGCAATAGGAACCTGAGCGCCAACCAGAACTAACCAATAGCGTTAGACTACCGCTTACATGCTTCAAATTTAAGGAAGCACCTCGGCTGATGCAGAGTTGATGAACTTTCCACGGACAAGTAAGTCTTTAAAATATAAATATATGAAAACACAACATGACATGAGAATAATAATTGTAAAACAACGTGTTTTAGCTCTGTTTGTCAGCTACAGAAGCACATTCATAAACAAGAACGTGCAGAGGCCGTCTTAAATTGTGCTATGTTTTATATTGTATGCATTCACTGTTTTACTTATTTATGCAGCCTGTTGGCCAGGTCATGTTTGTAAATGAGAAGTGGTTCTCAAACAGTTCACCTGGATAAATAAAGGTTAAATAAATAAAAAAAATTATCAAGTCGACCCGACTATTGGTGCGATACACTTGTCAGCCACTAGATGGTGCCGTCGGATAGAAGAAATACTCCGGAGAGCTACTTTAACAAAAGAGCTAAAACAAATGTTAGCATTTGCCTGGAGACTAGACCATGTCTGCATTTTGTAATCTGGTGTCTGAACAACTTTGCAGTTGTAGACCCAAACATAACCAAGTAACTTCAGGCAGTAAATAAAGGAAAAGCTTATTCTGCCATCTTTGTTACGTTAGTTCTGTTTTTTGTTTTTTTTGTTTGAGGTTCTTCATAATACACAGAGCAAAAAGGGGTTGCTTTTACCTTTGCCGACATGTTTCGGCGTCTAATGCCGCCTTCGTCAGAGCAACCTTTCATTCTGTCATGTTTATGCAACTGTTGGACGTAGGTTCCCCAGTCATTCATTCATTCATTCATTCATTCATTCATATCAAAACTATTATTCATCTTTTTCTCTATTTTATTGCAATTATTCTCCATGAGGTAAAAGGAATTAAAAAAACACGTTCGTTTAAACATCTGGTCAGCTCACTACAGGAAATAAACACAGATGGTATCAAATGAACCTTAAAACCAACTCAAGGACAAAAATATTCTTTTTTCATCATGCAAAGACACCTTTGCATGAATAAAACGTGAAAATCCCCCAAAATGTTCTCCTTTAACAGCACTTTAGAATTAGCCGACCACATCATGTCTTTACTGAAGACGGAAAGCACACCTATGGGAACGTAGATCTGCTTAATGACGGACACATGCTCAGTTCGGATTTTCCCTCTTTTTACATTATTTTCCTAAATAAATGAAGCTTTTGCATGTCCCTGTAGAGTTATTACCATTGGGAATCTCTGCCTTTAACAACAAACAGTCCTCTGAGCAGATTATTTTTTATCTTGAGTTAAGAAACAAACCATCTAATAAAGCGCTGATTATATCTGTGTGGTCTGGTAATTACTTTTCATGACATTCCCCCTCAAGAGGTTGCAAACAATCTGTGCTGACCTGCCAAATTACCACCGTAATGCCTCTCTCTCCAATTAGTATCTCCAAGGATGATGATGGTGCACACTATTTAAAATTAAGGCTTGAAAGACAAAATGAGTTTTAATGATTCGAAGGGACACCAAAGCGTTGATGGAAACAAGACATCAAGTCAAAAACAAAATAGAAACAGAAAATGACGTTAAAGTCACGAATTATTTTGTTTTGTGAGAGAAAAAAAATCCATTTAAGTGTTAAAAGATCTTTGAGATCATAGCTTAACACATCAATACAGGCTACAGTTATACAGTATGAGTCATGAATCATCAGAATGTTGACAGAGGTTGTGCATGCATACAAAACCCTTGTTTTCTTACCATATTTTTACAACCAGTGAGTTAAACATAAAGGTTCAAGCCCTTTTTAGTGTTTAGCATTGCACCATTTTTTCTAGCTGGTTAAATTCTGTAAGAAAAACGGACTTCAGAGGCATTGTTCAAACTGTGGGTGCTTTTTCAGCAGCTGCATCCTCCTAATTCACCACAAAAATAAGACAACGGCATTGAAGTGTTGTCTGAAATGAGAGGACAATGAAAGGGGAAGTTTTAGAATGCGTTTGTCGTCTCCACGGTGAAGTCAGATCTCAGGATTGCTTCTCACAGCTCTCATTAAGGCAGTGGTGTCAGGCACTGATGGAGGCAAAGGGATGATTTCATCAATGGTATAATTAATCACCAAAACTTCATCTCTTCTAGTCATTTCTCCCATGCATTTGTATTGCCCATCACCACAGTCAGCCTCCCTTTTTAAAAGCTGATGTTGCAGATAAGAACGCATGCAGACGCACACACGAGCACCTGCTCTTTTTAATGCGCTGCAACACAAGTAGCCTTGTCCTTTCTCTCAGTTTCCTGTCACTTCAACTTCCACCCCTACCAGCAGGCAGCAAAAGTCCCAAAAAAGCAACGTCGCCACTATTCAGGAAGGATCGGAGGCAGAAAATTCAGTGAATTACCACCACAAAAGGACAACTGTCTCTCAGCCTGCCCCGAACTGAGAGAGATAATAGCCTAGTTGAACAGATAAGCCCTTCCTTCCTCCTTTTAAGTCTTCTGTTATCCAACATGCTTAGAAACACAGAGAGCCAATGCCAGGACAAAATAAGGCTTCAGTATCCGGCACGACTGAACAGACCTTAAGATCAGCAATCCAAGATTTCCTAAAGGCATGCTTTGAACCTGGACCACCTTTTGTTTCAGAGTCTCTGCAAAGATGAAATTAAAAGAACATGATTAAAAACTCCTGTTGTTCGTTTCCTACCTGGTGTTGATGCTCAAAGCTGGAAAGAGAAGCAGTAAGCAAACAGCTTGGATGAATTTCATAGCTGTCTCACACTCCCGTTCCTTGCTCCCTTCTCAGATGCTTTTTGCCTCTCTGCTGTGTCTCTCTCCTCGCTCTCTAGCTCTCCTACTGGCTGCCTGGGTTTTTTAGCGCACTTTCATACACACACACTCACGCACACACACTGAGACACACAAGCAGCGAGGCAGACAGATGCAACACAGTGGCTTGGCGAGAGGGAGGATCTCTGGCTTTAAATAACACAGGGACACAGACTGACTTGGTAATGGAAAAGAGCGGGTGGGGCTAAAATCAAGAGAGGGAGATGTGGGAGTGATATGATGTCAGCGTCCATGCTGCCTCAGCTATTGGTGAAAAGCTTTTTTGTCTTTGTTTGGTGCTTGTTGTGGTTCCAACAAACACTTTTACATTTGTTTAATTCTGCCCACTGATTTCTGATTGGAGCAGATACAGGTGAGCATTTGGTAGGAACAGGCAGTGGTCTGAAAAACCTCAATTAAACTGTTCCAGGGTCACAAAAAGTCGAAACTTATAATAATAATAATAATAATAATAATAATAATAATAATAATAATAATGTATATTAGAGGTGTCTTTCTGCAAAGTACAAAAACACAGTTATTATTACTGAATAGAATGTGAGTGAAAAACAAGCACAACTGACTTTTAATAGGTGTGATGTCTCATGTGTGCTACTTTAGTAACTTTAAAATCAAAATTGAAAACATTCATGCATTCATTAGCCTATGAATGATTGTTTCTTATGCTGCACCTTCTGCACTGTAACTGCCCACCCTTTATCTTTGCCTTTTATCTCATTTTAAATCTGAAATTAATTTGTGTCTTTAATTATGCTGTCATGTTGATGTTGCTGTTCTTGCTCCTGGAAACCACACTGAATTGCCTCTGTGTGTAAAAGAGTACAAATAAAGCTGCCTTGCCTATAAGTCTAATGACACTAAAACAAGTTAATTGAATTTGTTTAAATTATATCAAGAAATAAAATCAGCTCCCCATATAATGCTGCAAACATGTTTGCAGGTATAGTGCATGTGATTTAAAATATTATTTAATTGTTATATCTTTGCATTATTAAAAAGTAAGGTTTGGAAAATCACAAAATCCTATTTATTGTCTGTTCTCTTCTTAAAACAAGGAAACTGTAATATAAACACATCCACCCATCCATCCATCCATCCATCCATCCAACCATCCATCCATCCATCCATCCAACCATCCATCCAACCATCCATCCATCCATCCATCCATCCATCCATCCATCCATCCATCCATCCATCCATCCATCCATCCATCCATCCATCCATCCATCCATCCGTCCGTCCGTCCGTCCGTCCGTCCGTCCGTCCGTCCGTCCATCCATCCATCCATCCATCCATCCATCCATCCATCCATCCATCCATCCATCCATCCATCCATCCATCCATCCATCCATCCATCCATCCATCCATCCATCCATCCACTTCCACCTATCCGGGGTCGGGTCGAGGGGGCAGCAGCCTAAGGAGAGAGGCCCAAACATCCGTATGAACACTACAACACACTGAACTAAATATTTTGTGTTAAATTAAACCAAAATAAATAAATCGCAGAGCTTGTAAAAGCTTGATTACCCATACTGACCTAAAGCACTCGTCTTCTCTATGACCTTTCATAGTTGTTTTTTTCTTCCACAACTGCTTTGAGATTTGCTGACATTAGTCTGAGCACCAGGTTGAGGTCTGGACTTTGACTAGACTATTGGAACATCTTGAATCTGTTCTTTTGTAGCCGCAATACAGAAAAGATTCAATAGCTCCAAAGTATCAAGGTTCAATGGCTGCAAAACAAGCTGAAAAAACACCCGTTTGCTACTATGAGAGGTGATGTGGTTTTCCTGAAATGTATTTATTTTTCACTAAACATGAAATTGTGAATTGTATATATTTTTTTTTTGCTCTACCTGCTTGAGCCTGCGCTGGGTCATGATGCCTATCTCTATAGCAGCTATTGCTTGAGAAGTGGGGTACACTTTGGAAAGGTCAATCACAGGACCATAAGATTTTTTAAAAACTCGTATTAGCCAATAGACAACTTTTGTTGTCATTTGTTTGAGAAAGAAGACACTATTTGGTGTATTTGACTATTTTCACTGTGAAACTAACACTGGCCATGCCGATTGAGAACTACAGACTTGACTTATTTTTCTGTTTTTTAACTGAATTCATATGATCATTAAAGAGTCTGACCTTGGACAACAAACATTACAGTTTAGACAGAAGACTAGCAATCGTCTTTAATGTTTTTGCACCAGTGATCTTTCTTTATAGCTGCTGAAATGATGGACTCTAATTGGTTTGGAATTGGCCCTATGGCCCTCACTGGATTGATCGGCAGAAACAGTTGCCTCTTCAAGATCACTGCTTATGTCTTTCCTCAGTGGCACTGTGTGAAAAAACACACACACACACACACACACACACACACACACACACACACACACACACACACACACACACACACACACACACACATTCTCGTGTTCCATTTATTGTGAGGACCATCATTGACTTCCATTAATTTTAGTGACTGAATTATGCCTAACCCTAACCATTACCAGACTATTCCTAACCCTAAAACTTAATGCAACTGTCTAGAGAGTATTTTTTTATCTGACGGCACCATCTAGCGGCTGACTAATGTATTTCACCGTAAGACGTTTTCACTTCCGCAGCTTTTTGATATAAAGTTTATTTTCTTTCCGACCACAAATATTTTAAAAGTATTTGTTCGAAATAAGTACTTGTAATTAACACGTTATCTATGCCTTTTTGGATACTGTATTCGGGTTTGGCTCCACCCCTAATATATATATATATATATATATATATATATATATATATATATATATATATATATATATATATATATATATATATATATATATATATATATATATATGCTTACTGTAGGTAAGCGGTAGTGTAATGCTATTGGTTAATGCTAACCGGTGCTCAGTTCAAATTGCATGGAGCTCTATTTTTATTTATTTTATTTTATTTATTTTTTTAACCAGATGAGTCGATTGAGAACTCATTCTCATTTACAACGATGATCTGGCCAAGAGGCAGCAGCAACAGACACATAGTTAGCTTTACACAAACAGATCAGATAAAAAACAGATAAGATTTTAAAAAATGCAGATAAAGATAAGATAAAACAGCTAGACATAAAAACAAAGGACTGTTCTCATAGATAATATATACAAGCCATCAAAACAGACTTAAAACAATGTTTAAGTACTCAGAAGCAGGCACGTTGATCAGAAACTATTGAATGCAATGAATTATTGAAGGTAGATTGGGAGCAGCAAACTGGAATGAGGAGCGGCCAAAGGAGGTGCGAGCTTTGGGAATAACCATAGATATTAGGTTACTGGAACATAAAATGCGCTGGTTGTTGGAAGTGATGAGTAATGAGCGAAGATATGACAGTGTTCTACTGATGATTGTTTTGTATATAAATTGATACCAATGTAACAACCTGCGGGAATGGAGTGATGGCCAGTTAACGAGTGAGTACAGATCACAATGATGAGTAGTGAAAGGGGCACCAGTGATGAAACGGATTGCTGAGTGATAAATGACATTGAGTTTATGAAGAAGTTTTTTGGAAGCAGTCCTATAAATGATGTCACCGTAATCTAAGATGGGAAGAATTGTAATTTTGACCAAGGTTTGCTATGCAGAATGAGTAAAGGATGACCTGTTGCGGTATAGAAACCCAATCCTTGACTTGACTTTAGAGAGTAATGAATTAATGTGAATGGCAAATGAAAGTGAGCTGTCAAGCCAGATACCAGATACTTATAGGAACTGACAAGTTGTAGTTCTGTACCATCCAGGGAAACAATAATAGAGTGACAAGTTGATTGCGGTAAGTTACGGTTGAAGATCATGAACTTCGTTTTACTTGTGTTTAAATGAAGGTGAAGATTGGAGAAGGCATGTTCAAGACAATTAAAGTTGTGCTGCAAGGAGGACAAAGCTGCATTCAAAGAAGAACTGCATGCATATAAAATGGTGTCGTCCGCATATAAATGTATATGAGAACTGTCAACAGCATGAACAATGTTATTGATATAGATTTTGAATAAGGTTGGGCCCAGTATTGACCCTTGAGGAACGCCCATAGAGTAGGTAGAGGAGCAGATTGGTAACCCTCTGTTCTCACTGTTTGCATACGGTCTAAGATATAACTTCTAAACCATGCCTGAGAAAGTCCTATATGTTTGATCCTGCTAAGTAAGATGTTATGGTCTACAGAGTCAAAGGCTTTAGCCAAGTCAACAAACACAGCTACACAATATTCCTTATTATCAATGGCACACATGATGTCATTTAAAGTTAAAGTCTCACTAGTTGTCACACACTGGTGTGTGTGAAACTTGTTCTCCGCATTTGACCCATCCCCTGGGGGAGCGGTGAGCTGCAGCTGTGGCCGCGCTCGGGAACCATTTGGTGGTTTAACCCCCCAATCCAACCCCTTAGTGCTGAGTGTCAAGCAGGGAGGCATTGGGTCCCATTTTATCAAAGTGTTTGGTATGACCCGACCGGGATTTGAACCCTGATCTCCCAGTCACAGGGCGGACACTCAAACCACTAGGCCACTGACCTTTAGCACTTTAAGTGTTGCAGAGACACATCCATGGCCAGTTCTGACGCCGGACTGCAAGGGGGTAATAACACTGCTGGATTCCAGATAGTGAGTTAGCTGTTTGTTGACTAACCTTTCAATATATGGGACGGGGGGCGAGCTTAGCAAACAAAAAAACATGTATTGCCTACATTATATCACAGTACAGGATAAGACAATCACTTTTATGGATTTCTAAAAAATCATTTATAATTACTGAAAGGGAAAAACTCTGGACAGCTGCTTAAATTCACACCGTATCTCTAAAACTAACAAGTAGAGCTCGGTAACTTTGTACCAAAGTGAGGATCAGGCTAAACTAACTACTAATGTCCTCACTTTATAGGTGAAAAGTTTGTCATTGTCCTCGGTTTGATGTATAGGCACGTACACACACACACACACACACACACACACAGGCAAACTGCCAAAACGTCTCCTATTAAGGACCTCACACTTGCTGAAGATCAATTAATGTACTGCATTTGATAAGAAGCACCTGGCTGCTATTCACTCTGTTAATTTCTATCAAATTCATTCTCAGTCCTTCCACAAACTGCTTCTGCATGTTTGCAGTTACTGTGAAGAGTGACAGTGATGCATTTTCTGATGACCACAATATTGGACCTGAAACATGAGGTTTTTATTTATGTCTCTGTTACATTACACTGTTAGAAAGTAAGACTTCCTGCTATTTCATTAAACTCAGCTACCTTGGACAATGATAGGAAAACAAAGTTGTACTGGAATGAAACCATCTCTCTCCTAGTCTCACTCACTCTAAAAAAAATACTACTCTAAATCTCAAGGTCAACCTTGAGAAAGTAGCAGCAGCTGCAGAACAAAATTTTTGCACTAAAAGAACGTTACAAGTGAGACTTCCTGCCACGTTATCCAGGTAGAATATTAAGCAGCTCATACAAAAGGTGGAGGTCACACACTATAAGCATGATAAATTATTTCCATTACAGATTCAATAGAGTTTGGAGTGTTTTGTACTCCTGTAGTGGTGTGTTCCCACGCTGCAAGATCTCCACTCATTTATTTGGTCTAATTAGAAGCTCATGCATGGGAAGTTATAGTGAGTGGCTTTGATGAGTCCGCTGGACCAAAGCTCATCTAGTTTACCAGCAAGAACGTCTTCGGTAGACCGGTGTAATCTATCTCAGTCAAGTTTTACATCAGCCCAAAACTTACAGCCACGCTGCTCTGAGTCAACCTGTTGAGCATCTTGTAATGAGAGAATAATTACCATAAAATGAGTTGTTGATATTATGCAAGATTGCATTTGGATAAATCCCCACAGCCAAGTCTGAATGTCGTATCTGTTGATTTGTGGATTTTGTTTACAAATGGTTCACTCTATTTAGCCTAAATAGAAGGTTTTGAATTAATCAAACCCACTCACAGCTTAATGTTTTCTATGAGCCTCTTTGGACAGAAGCATGCATTTATATTGTTGTGGCCTATTTAACATTTATTTCCATAAAGACCACTGGACATTTCATTTTGCATTTTCAATCCTTGAAGCAGTTTTAGATAAAAAAAGGGTTCAGTTTTCTGTCACATTACTTTTAAACATAGCAATTTGTTTCCCAGAAACTAAGAAAATCACTAAATGTTGCTATTTTAGCGAGGTCTCTTTTAAAAAACAACAACAAAGTACCCATGATCACAGCTTTTAAGATTAGCATGAACAAAAATACAAGTAAAAGTCAGAAAAGTGTTGTTGGTCTGTGAAGCAAAACAAAACAAAGATTTTTCCTTCTTCTTTTCCGTACGATGCCTCCTTATGCAAACTCAAAGTCTTATCCAAACAATGGTAGACCATAAATCATAGGATGGTAATTTACAAAATTTTGGCAAGAAGAAAAAGGTAAAAGTAACACATCCTGGTCCCACCGTGGCTTCTGCAGGGAAATAATTAATCCTGGATCGTGGTTTCAAGTTGATCTCAGAAGCTTTAAGAAGCTGATTCACTGGTTTTGGGAGGGGATAGTGGGGGAGCAGTGATTAGCACCTCTGTCCCAGGAAAAGGAGGTTTCTGAAATGTCTTTGTAGAGTTTGCACGTTTCACTGATGCCCAGAGTTCAGGCATTAGTGGACATGAGTAGCTCTGTTGCAATGCAGTTTATATATAAATTATTTTAATTAGTAAAACTGCTTTAATTGTTTTTATTTAAAGCATTAAATTAGCACCAGGCATACATCGGGTTTCATATAAATCACTTTTACGTGGTTTACACACATTTGGCTTTTATCCCCTTTTGCTGCAAATAATCGTCACATTCATCACAGTTATCATTTTATTATCTGTCACAAATATGTCACTGGGTAGTGTCTGAGAACAGAGGTCCATAAATCTCTGGTCTGGGGCTGAAATGGTATGCATCTTAAATTAAAACTGCACCGGAACAGATGTGACAAACATGAGTCACCCTTTGATCGCGAGTTTTTAATTCAACACAATGTTATTTGATGAGATTATGATACAGAAAAGTCAACATACATCATTTAAATGGGCTAGTTTTTGGTTTACCCAAAAAAATAAAAATATCAACCTCTCAAACAAATTTGTCTTACAATTCCAGTACACTTGGCTCATAATTAACATTAAAGCATGGTGCAAACCAGATAACAGATGTGTTAAACTCTCAGGAGTAAGAAGCAACCTTCAACAAAGGGTTCCGTCATAGCTGATGAAAGTGGTAACTTTTACTGACTTTTACATGCTGCTGTTAGCAAACATGTCTACCATCTATAAAAATACGTTGTGATGGTAAACGTGTTCAAATGTGGCTGGAATTTAAAAACATTACGACTAAAATAATTCAAAGATAACGATGTCATAGCTCTTGGTGAAGGGTCAGTGGTGTTATTTAGCTAGTCCCTTTTAGTACAAACATGGTGCATACTTGGCTTGCTTTACGGTTCTATGTTGAGAATATAAGTTGATCTAAATGATCAGAGGGAAAGCATCATGCTGTGGTGTGATAGTGATGCTAAACACCTTTTCTTTCAGTTGGTTGTGTTTGTACTAATGTTTGAGACATGCTACTCCCTTCTCCTGACATATAGTAGGACTTGTGAAGTAAACAGAGCAGGAATTATAGTCAGCTTGGTTGCACCACTACAATATTCATATCAGCTCTACCTACCGGTATGCATTTGTGTCCATTTATTGGTATCAGTTTTCACATCTGTTATGCTCAAAAAGGTTGCAGCTCTAATTTATTCTATACCGAAAAATAATAATAGTTACTAGTAAGAGACAAAAAACAGAAAAAGAAATTCACAACAGAAGAAATATGCGAGGAATATGGTGGCATGCACATCTATTGAGTCAGAAGACAGTCCAGAGGGCACCATCTAGATAAAATGCATTGCACCATAAGCCCCTCCCCCGGCTTCCATGATTATGGCTGAGCAACGCCCCTCGTTTGTGAATGCACACCTCTAACCAGGCAGCAGAGCTAAAACACATTGTTTTACAATTATTATTCTCATGTTACGCTGTTTATTACTTCGGCAAACATGCGTACATGCTCTGTGACTGACATTTGTACGTAGGGCTGGGCGATATGGCAAAAATTTCATATCCCGATATAGCTCATTTTATACGATATACATAACGATATAGCATTGTTTATTTTAATGAAATTCATAGTTAATATAAAATTGCAAGTGTACGCACCAACTCCCCAAACCCACGTTTCTGGACCGTGTAGATTGGAACCATATCTTTGCAGATGTGCTTGGCAACTGCAGTAGAGATCTCCTTCCATCTGCGGGAGAGGTGGTTATATGGTGTTCCACGGGTAAACGCCTGTTGCAGCGTCTGTGTCTGGAGTTTATGAGCGTTCTTGCGCAGGTGATAAAATAAATTTGTAGTGTTGGAGTCTGTTATTGGCACCGGGAGCCGGCAAACTTCACAAACAACTGCTTTCTGGCCCGCGTCGGCCTTCCTATATCCAAACCACAGAAGTTGCCCCTCTTTTAGGTACAAGCTCCTCCGTTTGGGTTGACAGGTCATCCTGTTGAAAATTACCCTGGTCTGAACCGCGTCCGCTACCATCCTCCTCCATGTTTGTTAAGGCATGGCTAGCGTGGCGTGTTTATCTGTGGGCAGCACACAGATAAACGGAGAAGGAAGTGACGTCGCCAACTGTGACGTGGCTCTGAGGAAGATCACAGGTTGCGATCAAAACGTTAGCAACAAGAAAACAACTCTTTGATCTGTGTTAAAAAAAGAAAAAAGTGACGTGTGTGACCTACTTTTTATGTAAATTAGAAAGTTGAAAAAGGCAAGAGAAAAACTTCTGTTCTGAGAAAGCCTTCATTAATACGTCACTAGGGGGAGCCACGCCTCCTCAAACCTGCATGTCTCCAGTGTCTGAGGCCTTCTGGGGAAACCAACCAATCAGCAATCAGCTCATTATCATATTCATGTCCTGGCCCAGTGGGAGGGGCAAACAGCTCTTTTCACAGTAAGGCTGGTTTAGGGGGTTTAGAATGTCCTGTATCAGGGCTCCTGGGACAGATGAAAGCCTAAAGAACATTTCTGATGATTTTAGAGGCTCAAAGCTGTTTTAGATGGTTGATTAACTGCATTCTAGGTCACCTTTAATGCTGAGCGTTGCTCATTTCAATTTGCATGGGGCTCTAATGAATGGGGGTCGGCTTAGCAAAACAAAAAACTGACCAAATACCTACGTTATATCACAGTGAAGGGGAAAACTATAACTTTTATGATTTTCTAAAATATCATACATGATTCCTTAAAGGGGGTAAAACTCCGGATTGCAGCTGTAAACAATATCAGTAACACTTTACAAAAGGGTTCCTTTATTAACATTCTTAAGCATTAATAAACAAAGAACCCCTTTATTAATGTTCTCGATATTGTTCACTATCAAGTGTCCTTAAGGTTAGGACAAAGGATCTGGGGGGGTTTGCTTAGTAATGCATTACTTAATATTAACATTAATATTAAGCAGTTGTTGATACTTTATTTAATAGTTTATTAATGCTTAATAATGCACTAAGTAACAATAAAGGGACCCTTATTTTCAAGTGTTACCAGAATATCTGTTGTGTTTCGGTTGTACAGCAGAGTTCATCATTATTGGAAGCCATTATAGAAGCAGCAATATGACAGATAATGAAATTCTGTTGTGTGTAGAAGTTGATGAATAAATTAGCACCAAGTAAAACCTAAATGAAGTCTACTAAGGTTTTTTTTATGATATGCAGTGCTGTAGGCATTCCTTTTTACAACATATTGTGCTCAAACCACTAGTAGAGCTACAAAATATAGACATTCTCATTTTCTTCTCAGTACCTCCGATGTGCAAAAATGGCTAAGATTTTTTACCAAAGCACAATTACTGGAGGTGTTGGCTGAAGAGGAACGACACAATGTGATTCAATAATTCTTCTGGCTCTCATTCTCTTTGCCTTCTGGTCACAAGCTCCATGCAAAGCTACACCATCCCCAGTAGGGATGATTTCATTTTTGTCTTGCAATAACATATCCAAGGACAGTGATACTGACTGACAGTTGCCTGAATAAATCAAGATATCCTGAAACTGAGCTGGCAACAACAATGGCCTGTCAGCGAAGTAGCTGCTTTTTCTCTTTCCTGTGGGCCTTTTCTTAGAGACTCACTGTGTGCTCCTGCTTTTCCACTACATGAATATAAGCTTAAGAAGATAGGTTAAAAAAGCTAAACTGCTGCTGATGTTATGTATGTTTACAGAAAGTTTGCAACAAAGCCAGAGAACAAAAATCCCAGCTTTCCTCCCCATAAATTTTCATTCTTAGCCTCTTAAATGCCATTCAACATTTCATGAGAAGAAAAAGGTTTGGCAGCAAAACTGAAGCTTAAGGCTCTTCCCTGTCAGCTAGTTTGTTTCCTCAGTGCAAAAAAAGAAAATAGGATGCAATGAAAGTATGTAGGGGTGTGTAGTTAGCTGTGATGAAAGAAAAGCTAACAGAAATACTACAAAATAATCCTATTAAAGTAGAGGCAAATCCCCAGTCAGCCATTGTTTGTAATTACTTACCACCCTGAGAGGGGATGGCTCATTTTAGAAGTTCAGTTAGAAAACGTGAAATGCTGTGTTTTCTGTTCTGGACTCAAATTTATTGTATTATTATGATTTACCACATGTTAGAGAAATGGGAGAACAAAACTAGTTTCCCCAGCCATCTTGAATAAATAAATAAACACATTTTTACTCTTTGTTATACTGCCTTTTAACCACTTAGTACATAGTTTTGTTGTTTTAATGTCCTTTTAAAACCCTTTTAATTTTCTTTTATCTAAATTAATTTGCATTTTATTGTTCTCAGTAATGTCTATGTTTTCATTTCTGTTTTTAATGTTTTTATTACTTGCTTCCACTTGTTATTCCTGTTATTTTTCTTGTTCAGCACCTTGGGCCCCCTTTGAGGGTGGTGGAAAGCGCTTTATAAATAAAGCATGATGATGATAAATAAATAAATACATTTTAAAAAGGTAGTAACAAACTGCAGTGATCAGGTTGAGGGCGTGTAGCTTATGAAGCCACCTTTTTTTATTTTGAGTCTGTCTTAGCTGCAGTCTAAAAGAAAGAAGAGCGCATGGTTCGTGAGTTTAATCCCAACCAGCATACATAGGTGGGCCCCGTGTGGGATCTATATGGTGGCCCCACAGGGGTTTGCCGGTGTTTGAGTCAATCCCATAGGGCCTATTAAAATCTATGTTGGTAAAAATCTTTCTGGGCAAACCCCCATGGGGCCACCGTGGAAACCGCAGACAAACTTTGTTGGGACCCATATGTTTGCCCATATAGATCCCATATGGGGCCCACCTATGTGTGCTGGCTTAGATGGTTGGGTGTTTACTTATTAGTTGTGTTTTAATGATGATTGTGTGCCTTGTGTCTTATGATAGGGAGGCTGGCGTCAGCCTGAGAGACAGGGTGAGGAAGTGACACATCCAGGAGGGACTCAGAGTAGAGCTGCTGCTCCTTCACATCGTAAGACGCCAACTGAGGTGTTTCAGATACGTGGTCAGGATGCTCCCGTGGATGCTTCCTGGAAAGTTTTAAGCTTCTGGTGTTTGTTTTTCATTTCTTTCAGGGAGGCGCCCCTCCTTATTTAGCGGCGCTCTTGAAAAAGCATGTGCCATCACGATCTCTGCGCTCTTCTGATCAGGGCCTGCTTGTTGTCCCTCGCACGAGGTGTCGGACTCGTGGGGACCGGGCTTTCTCAGCCTTAGCACCGTCACTCTGGAACCAACTGCCACCGTCAATTAGGCTGTCTACATCTCTGCCGGTTTTTAAGAGTAGGCTGAAAACCCACTTTTTTCATCTAGCGTTTCCAGAAAACGCTTGATGTCTGCCTGTTTTTATCCTTTTATGTTTTTATGCTTTTATGTATTTTTTATTGTTCAATGTTTTAATATTTCTTTTTATCATGATTTTATGTTGTTCTCAGCGCCTTGGCCTCCTGTAACGGGTGTGGAAGGCGCTATATAAATAAAAGTTGATTGATTGATTGAAGTTTTTCTGCAAGGAGACTCAGGGATCACTGGAGGGATGACACATGTAGGCTGGCTTGAGAATTTCTTGGGTTGCCATTGTAGGTGTTTAAAGATTAAAGCCATCAGTTTGTCACACACACTGGTGTGTGGTGAAATTTGTTCTCCGCATTTGACCCATCCCCGTGGGGAGCGGTGAGCTGCAGCTGTGGCTATGCTCGGGAACTATTTGGTGGTTTAACCCCCCAATCCAACCCCTTAGTGCTCAGTGTCAAGCAAGGAGGCATTGGGTCCCATTTTTTCCAAAGTGTTTGGTATGACCCGACCGGGGATCGAACCCCGATCTCCCAGTCCCGGGGCGGACACTCTACCACTAGGCCACCGGAGCTGTTGTTGTTGGAGTTGCTTAGAAAGAGGACAGTCTGGACTTTCTTGCTATCCAACAAGTCTGTGCAACGAGCTGGTTTTAGCTCTTAGGAAGATTATTTGCTATTTGCTCTCTGGAATGTTTTTAAATACCTGTTTATTAGCTCAAAGCAGCATGCTGACCAAAAGGCTGTCTTTAGGGAAAAATGACAAAATGAGACATTTCATTAAATTATCTTGGCAGACGCAGCAAAGAGTGAAACGCATAAAACACACATGTAAAAGTGTTTTTATCTGTCTTTTCTTGAGGATATGAGAAGTTTCAAAACAAATTAAAGATTTTTACGAAGAACCAGGTCCATTTTCAGTTATGTCATCCTAGAAACAGCTGGGTGAGCCGGATGAGTCAGGTCTGGCTTCATGTGGCTGCAAAGCATGCTGTGGAAAGTGCCTTTGTTCAAACCTCTGCTTTTATTGTGCAGCCTCTCTTCACTGTTGCACTTTTACAAAGACTCCAAACTTTTCATAAAAGAGCAGATCAGGTCATTGGTGTTACTCCTGCTGCAGCACACTAAGCAAAAAAAGGAAGGTCGGAGCGTGGATGTAAAACGGTCCTGGCTTGCTGCTCTGTGTTTTTATTCCTTGTGTGATTTAAAATTTAAAACACACACACACACACAAAGGGAAAAGCTGTAGGCACAGATCACCTGGACGATTAATGCTCCGCTTTTATCAGAGCTGCATTTGAAAGCTTGTTTTCAGCTCTGTATTCAAAACTTTTTCTGATTTGTATTTTTCCTTTTAACCTGAACCTGCCAGCCTTTTTCTACCTGGAACAAACACTTTTCTACTTAGCAGCCTAAATGATGAAGAACACAGGTTTAGTTCAGGGGAAATAAATACATGAAAGCAAGTTTAACAAAGGTTGCATAACACAAAGTGAAGTTATAATACACAAACAGAGAAACCAACCTTGTCCAGTCGACATGAAGGTAAACTGGTCACACATTCAATAAAAACAAAGAAAATGCAATGACACAAACGTCCTTATTCAGGAACAAGGTCTCATAAAGCACCCACCCACACACACACAGCTTCTACATGATAAAGCACTGCTAATTATTATTGAAATGTGTAATTATCAATATCACTGAGCAGTGTGAGCTATGGGTGCAAAAACATCATCACGTTATCGGTGTTATGGTTCAGTGCATGCAGAGACAATGCTGCTGCTCAGAGGACTGATTACACAAATGTGAAACTAAAATTGATAAGCATCGTTTTCACCCTCAACAGCAGCCATACATTAGCTACATTATACGTCCTGGTTAGTGAGCGCTAGCATGCTCAGTGGCAAGGATTATAACGTTTAATCAATTAGTAGGACAAAACAGAAACAGCTCTCAACAGCCTCTTTCTGCATTATTTATACTGTACCAAGGTAATAATCTATCCTATATGGATATCCATTAAAGCATACATGCAACGCTTCAGCGGCAAAAATAAAATACATTTATTACACGATGCAAGAAGTAGATCCCTGCTACATTGTGGCTTTGCCTGTGACTGAAGACCTGGTTTGTCTGTTTTGTTCAAACGGGCACACACTGCTGCTGTTCAGAGATTATCAGCTGCACCTGCATGCACTCTAATGATGGTTTGATTTCAGATCTGTGGAGAGCTGCTTGACAATAGAGCGAGAGAATACAGGTCACAGCCTCCCTGGCACACACATTCCCAGTAAAGAACTGACATTTCTCATTTATTTCACTAAAATATGACAGAAAAAACAACTCTAGTGTGTTTTCGCTGATCGAAATGTATAAAAACGTATAAAATTCTACATAATATTGTTTATTACAGGAGAAAATCCTGACCTCAAATGTACCTTCTAGTGCCACAAAAAATAAAATAATGTAAAAAAAAAAAAAAAGTGAATAAAATTCAGTCAGAGATTTCCACCTGTAATGATTTTATGATAAATGATGATTTAATTGATGAATTAGAAGATCAGGACTTAATGTTTTGCAGAATGTTCATTTCATTTTAGATAAATGTCTTAAAATAATAAAACTGCCATGAAAATGTGTATAATTTCAGTCATCTTTAATGATTTATGGCCTTGACCACTCGTCTCTAAATCGTCTGCAAGCTCGTCTTTTAACAGGTACTAGGAAGCGTGAACACATCACCCCAGTGCTTGCTTCCCTCCACTGGTTACCGGTCCAGTATAGGATTCAATTCAAACTACTGCTCTTTGTTTTTAAATCTCTTCATGGTCTGGCCCCACCTTACATTGATGACTTATTGTCAACTTACTCTCCTGCCAGGAATCTCAGGTCAGGTTCCCAGTCCTTGTTGTCCATTCCAAATGCTCGCCTTAAGACGCGAGGTGATAGAGCATTTTCTGTGGCCGGTCCAAAGCTTTGGAATAACCTTCCTCTGCAGCTCAGGTCATCTCAGAGTTTGGATGCTTTTAAGGCACTACTCAAAACGCATTTCTTTGACCTGGCTTTTAATGTTGGTTAATTTTTATTCTCTTATGGATCTGTTATTAAACTGTTTTATGTGTTGTTTTTTTTTTTATTTCCTCTTCTTTTATCTTGCTGTTTTATGTTTTAGTCTATTTATTGTGTTGTCATGTTCATCATGGATGTGTATGTACAGCACTTTGGGTTGCGTGAGCAACAATAAGCGTGCTTTATAAATAAATTTGACCTTGATTGTGATTTTGTTTTCGTATTCTTTCTTTGGTGGTGCTGCATCTGCAGTGATGCGGGCGTTGTACCGGTCTGTCGTGGTGAAGAGAGAGCTGAGTCGAAAGGCGAAACTCTCAATTTACCGGTCAATCTACGTTCCTACCCTCACCTATGGTCACGAGCTTTGGGTAGTGACCGAAAGAACGAGATCGCGGATACAAGCGGCCGAAATGAGTTTTCTCCACAGGGTGTCTGGGCTCTCCCTTAGAGATAGGGTGAGGAGCTCGGTCATCCGGGAGGGGCTCGGAGTAGACCTGCTGCTCCTCCACATCGAGAGGAGCCAGTTGAGGTGGCTCGGGCATCTGATTAGGATGCCTCCTTGACGCCTCCCTGGTGAGGTTTTCCGGGCACGTCCAACCGGGAGGAGACCCAAAGGAAGACCCAGGACACGCTGGAGAGATTATGTCTCTCGGCTGGCCTGGGAACGCCTTGGGATTCCCCCTGAGGAGCTGGCCCAAGTGGCTGGGGAGAGGGAGGTCTGGGCTTCCCTCCTTAAGCTGCTGCCCCCGCGACCCGACTCCGGATAAGCGGGAAAAAATGGATGGATTCTTTCTTTGTGGTGGTGATTCTGTTTGTTATGTATTTGAAAACGTTATAATTGGTTTATGTGCAACGATTTGGACGTTTTTGTTTTTAATAATTTTCTTAAATCCATATTTAAACACAAAGATTTTTTTAGAAGAAAAAGATCCATGATTATGAAAATATTTATAAAATCACATGTATTCATTTATTTTGTACTTTTGGCCTCAGCTTTGCTTGTTTTCCTTTTGCCATGTTATTTTTTCTACAAAGATAAAACCAAACAAGACAAAGAAAACATTATCCAAAAGTGATTTCATAATTTATTCCAGGGGGCTCTAGTCAATATTAATGAAGTAAATATTCCCATTACCATAAGACGAGATTATGCAACACAACCACACTCTGAGACACTAAACTGGTGGAAGCACGTTTGTAAAAACTGCAGCAGAATGCCAAAAACACAGACCTTAAGGAGTGAGACAACATGATGTTTATATAGCGACAGGGCAGTCGAGGATTCACTTCAACAATACAGTCCAGGGCATTAAAAATCATGCACAATTCAAACCAAAAGGGACATTTTCAGTTATTGTAGTGTAGCTTTGTTCACTCCCCAGCATTGTTGTGTTCCAGCAAGACTCTCAGGGCGAAGCCTTGGCTGTAAACCTCGGTGATGCTGCCATTGGAGAGGAGCATTTGTGGGGGATTGTGCCTGAGCATATTGTGAGTCTGTGTGCTTGTTAGCCACTGAGCTACTTATCCTACATCCTCTGAGTGCAAGCAAAAAACTGCTTAAAAGCATTTTTTACTAATTATGCACCCATGCGATTGTGGTAAGAAGACAGTTATGAATTAAATAAATTAGGTTTAATCAAGTATAATTAAGTACTGATTATACTTTGCATTGAGCAGTCTGGTTTATTATCTTACTTAGAGCAACCACCAGGAGAGAAAGTAATGCATCTGCAAAATGTTGTGCATCTAATTTTTCGGAGTGGAAGTAGTAAGGCTAAAAGTTGATGATAATGGATGGAAGTAATATGTCTGCCACCCAAGAAGGGCAGGAGGTGAGGACATACCAATGCAATATTTAACCTGCACGTAGGAGGAAGTTCTAACTGTGGGAAGAATGTGGGAAGGTGGGATGGAAGGTATGGATGCGGTATTTCTGTTTCCATTACATCCTGAAACAGCATAGACTTGGTCTTAAAGGTGCAATATGTACGACGTTTACTGTGAAGTAATCACAAAACAGTCATGTTGGAAGGAAGGTCACATTGAAACAGATTTCCTTCTAAGCCAGCAGGGGGGGGTTGTCAGTTTTTCACCTTTCAAAATAGCTAAAGAGGGACGTAGTCAAGGTTTACAATCTGTGAGCCCACGGGGTTGCCAAGTCGGCATTTGTAATTTGACACCGACCAGGAAAACAAAGCAGAGTTTTGTAAAGATCCTAAGCCAATAACAAGAGCGACCCAGAAGTTATTTCTTGTATCCCTACAAAGCCACGGCATCTTTTTGTTTTACTCTAATATCAGGTGAAGCAGGCTAAAGGCTAACGTTGAGCTAACAATGCTACTTTTTCTATTACCAACAACTCAATATTACAGTGAAATGTATTTATCTGTTGATGAACTTACAGTGTCTGACTCATCTTCACTAGTCATCTAGAACCTTCTGGTGCTGATCCGTAACAGGCAACAGCCATGAAACTCATGGAACGGTAGTGAGAAAGTCACTCGTGTGTTTTAAAAATGGGCTGCAGTACCCAAATTTCACCACATGATGTCATTCTTACTTCATTCTTACATAATTCACCTTTAATTCACCTTTAAAACCCAACAAATCTTTAAACAGCTTTTAATGAACTGTTAAAGGTCAGTCAAGTACTTGCAATGTTTAAGAATCCTTAAAGTTACACAGGGGTGTGAAATACTGTATGCTTCCTTTTGCTCACTCAGTCCACATCTCAGGCCCTTTGGCCTTGAAACAAGTGAAGGGATGAGCTTTTGCAGCTTGTTTTTGCTCTGCATGAGCCAAAGCTCCAGGCTATAACTCGATTCATCTGTAAACATATATATTTGCAGGTTCTTTTGGCAGCTTTGCCTTGTGGTCACCTTTAGGTTTTATGTTCAACTGTTTGTGTGTTCTATGTTTGATTGTTGTTGTTACACTAAATGACAATTTCTGAGACTGATTTCAAAATGTTACCATTTGTTAGTCTGAGGGTACCTGGCCTCTACATGAAAACAACAAAAAATAGCCATACAGGGCTATAATCAGTCCTCCTGAAGATGTTTGTCCTGTAATGTGTGCAATTTCGATTATGTTGGAGTGACAAATTACAAAGAGACCACATAAAGAGAGGAAAGAGCACTAGGGCAGTTTTATGGGTTATATTTGTAGCACAATGTTGGCGTATGAAGGTAAAAGCAAAATATCGTCAGATGTTTTTGAATGTTCTGTTGGGAAAAACAGTTGCATTATCTAAAAATGTTGCATTACTTAAAGAAATAGATACCAACATTCTAATCTTTCACAATAATATTCAAATTGAAATTTTTCCAATATTCAGTTTATGACTATATATATCTATCTATCTATATATATATATATATATGTATATATATATATATAGATATATATGTGCCCACCTTTGTATTATATGAGCAGAAGAAGAAGAAACGTTTCTGACCTCCTAAACCTTTTCAAGTAATTGCTGTGGTATCTTTACACTGCAGTGGTATTGCATGGGTGGGTGTTCTTAATATACAACTCTGGAGGGGAGAAAGGGTGAACTACCCCAAGAATACAAACTGAATAGCCTGGTGCAGAAGGATTTAACATTGCTCATAATTCAGAAGCTGTTAAAACTCACCCGTGGATTTTTACTACCACCCTCAGGATAGCAGCACAAACTGCAGGTCATGCCTGCGCTGAATACAGCAACACACCTCAGGAAGATAACAACTCTGTGGTGGTGCACAACAAAATAAAGATGAAATATATTTATACATTTTCTTTTTTTGCTGGCTTCTATTTTTTTTTTTTTAAACGGGTGAGTTTCTTGAACTAGGAGTATCTTGTGCTGCCTTTGTTGTTCAACACGGGTTTTAAAATTCCAGGATTTAATTAAATATAAAACTGCACAAATTATTTATAAAGCAAGAAACAACTTACTACCGAATAATATACAGACATTTTTTTATGGAGAGAGAAGGAACATATAATTTGAGAAGACCTCACCACTTAAAGATAAATAAGGCAAGAACAACACTAAAACAGATGGGGGTTACTATAGCAGGGGTTAAATTATGGAATAGCCTATCAGAAGACATAAAAGAAAGTGCTACCTTAAATCAATTTAAAACAAGATACTATGGATAATAAGCTACAACGTCCAAGTATTAAAGGATTATCTTATTTATAACAGAACTAATGATTGAAATATGTTTTACTATTGTGGAAGTATATTATATTATTATTATTATCATTACTATTATTGTATTTTTTGATGCTTGATTCGTCCTCTTCATTGATGTAACCATGTTGTCTTACCCTGTGAGGGTAATGGTGACAATATTTTATTTCGATATTTTGTTTAGCATATGTGAATATATATATATATGTGTGTGTGTGTAAATTAATAATAATTATTAATATGAGGGTAAGGGGTAGGAAAATATAAGTTTTAACTTCAACCTACTGCTTTTCAAGCAGAGAATGATGTGAGGAATGAATGACTGGAAGAAATTGTTTGATAATTGTTGCTTGAAATAAAAATGAAAGAAAGAAAGAACTGCTGCACGACCTGGATAAAGAAGACGCTGCATGGAGGACTTTAACAAGTTCTAATGACACATGCAAGAAAAACAGAACAAAACAAAAAACCTCTTTTTAGATCTTGGTGTTTCCTCAATCCAAATATTAAAAATACTCATAATATTTCCATTCCATGGCAATGTATTTATAATGTACTAATAAAAAAACAGCAACGTGTACCAAAGTGCTGTACAATAAAAACATACAAAAATAAAAAAATAAATTAAATAATACAGTGGCAACAAGATAATGCAAGTCACAGTAAAACCAACCACTTCAATCAAAGGCCAGAGAGAAAAGACAAGTCTTCAGGCGAGATTTACATAATATTTACATGTAAAACTCAAGGATATATATATACATATAGTAAATGGCCTGTATTTCTCTAGCACCTTCTTAGGGTTCACAATCCACCCATTCACACGCTGGTGGGGATGAGCTACATCGTAGCCACAGCTGCCCTGGGGCCTCCCGTACACTGGCACCACCAGACCCTCCGACCACCACCAGCAGGCAAGGGGGGTTAAGTGTCTTGGCCAAAGACACAACGACAGCGACAGACTGAGCGGGACGCAAACCTGCGACCTTCCGATTGCAAGGCGGCCTCTGCCACCATCGCCCAAATATATATATACATATATATATATATATCATGGGAGCAACTCCTGGGATGTCCAACATTGGTGTAATAAATTAAGAAAATGGTATGTTTCATTAAAACTGTTATTCCTCACAGTGTATTGCAGCAGTATGACTTTGTTTCTGAAGACAAAATTGCTTAAAATCACCCTTAAGATCCATAAAAAGGGAACACAAATAGACAGCAGTGGATGGGGTACTTGGATTAGACTTCCTTGTATATTCTTAAAACAAAAAATCGTAGTGAATACTAAAAAGAGCAAGGAAGAAAGCCCTGTGGCTGTTTCTTGGCTGTTGGTTCAGCCCACTTCATCAAAAGTTCCCATAGAAGACTGCAGGGGGAGCCCAGGATCCAACATACACACAGTCCTCCGAGCACAAAGCTAAAGACGTTAGACACAAGGACACAAACAAGCAGATTTATTATCGTGCATCTCTGAGACATCTGGAATAACTGACTAAATGCAGCTGAAAGGACATTAAGGACAATAAAGATCCTTCAAAGAAAGCCAACTGTGAATATGCTCCAGTGATTTGTACTTTTTTTGTCAGATTCTATTTTAATGGTAGCTTAGAAGGAATACAAATAATGCTTTCCTCTAAGACTGTCAGAAATACACAAATGTTGCTGGATTTGGGAGAAGTCAGTGCTACTCAGATTAAACCCAAATTTGGGTTTAATTATGGAACTGATGAGAGCAGTTGACCTCTCACCTGTACTGTGCAAAACAAAAAGGACTAAAAAAGCAGCTAGAACAGTTAGAACTCAGAGACAGGCAGATCAAGCGAGCTATTTGATAATTCAGTGATATTTAAATGCACATATATTAGAACTCAATTACTTCTTCTGTGGCCAGATAACCTTTGGCTGACAGATCAGCCACTTGGTAGAGCACATTTTATTCTCTTAATCATACCTGCAAACTCGGAAGGTGTGAAAAAGGTGACGGGTTAGGGTTCATTGCTGCTCGCAGCAATTTCCTAATGTTGTGATTTCTCACACATATGGCAATAAAACCCTTGTGATTCTCTGAAGAGTTGGTTCTGATTAAATGTTTAGAAAGAGTTGAAGCTGCAGGGAGATGCAGCTTTATCTCAGCTGTTTGCTTGAATACTTTAATAAACCACTGCTAAGGGCAAAATGTTACAACTCTGCTTTAGTGCTGCAGAAATGTTACAGTATTATGAAATGATCACATCTCGTGTTTGTTCTCCAGCTTCCTTAAATCTTCTGGTGCCCAGATCAATAACTGAGTCAGGCTGTAGCATGCTGGTGGCCATTTCTCACCAGAAAAAAGGATTTATGTTAATAATAGGTTTTAACGGAGTTAAATACTGACGGTGGTTATGTTCAACTCTGAACTCGACTTCAAAAAAAAACAAAAAAAACACGAGCTACGGGGAAAAATCTCTAAAGGCTGAAAGGAGGTAAATCTGCTAAAGTCCTCGACAGAAAACCGTGTTATTTAGTGGTGAATTTGTTTCATTTGACAAACTTTAAGCTCAAAGCCGCTGCGAAGATGTTGAAAGTGAAACAACAGTGGTCATTATCACTGTGTGAGGTGTGACGACACGTGACTGACACGCTAAAACAAAGATCTTTTATGAACGAGATGAATCCCTTCCTTCCCTGATTGATTCTCATAGTGGCTGCTGAAACCCGACAGGTGACACCCCCCAACAAAAACTCTTTGGATCTATACGATTCACATGAACGCTATATTTGGCTTCAAAAACGGCGATTTTTGCCGAAAAGCGACAAATTTGCAGGTATGCTTAATACATAAAAAAATAACAATAATAATTTAATAACTACAACCCCCCCCCCCCCGAAATGAATAATATAAAAACACAGAATCAATAAAAACGTAAACATGACCACAGCAGTATTACCATTATATCAATATTGCTACATGTGCATTATTAAAGGAGGATCTTTTGTGACGTGAATATTTATGTTCTTTGCATTGCATCATGGGTCCTGGGTGGCACCAAACTACGTATTTTGCCTATAATTGGATTGTTTTGCACGTTTGGAGGAGGATTTAGCGAAGCAGATGGATCATTCTTGCTGTGTGGTTGATCGTTCGGCCCTTTATGGTAAGTCCTTGTGACTAAGTTTTTGTTAATAACAGAAGATTTTTTTTTAAATATTCATCGTGTATTTTTAAATCCACTGAGTCATGTTGTTTTTGCGTTCTGATTCAGGCGTCTCAACCCGCAATCATTATAATAATAAATAAATAAGAACACTGATTAATGAAGACTTACCCGGCTTTGCAGTCACCGTGAGGATTATCAGTTTTTCTCCTTTCAAAATAAATGAAGGAGGGTGCAGCTACTGTTTACCATCAGTGAGTGTGAGGTTGTTGTGTCTCCTGCAAGCTAACGCTGCAGGGCAGGCAAAAAGAATCAGAGTTGTTTAAAGAACCAAAGCCAGTAAACAGGAAAGTTATTCCTTGTACCCCTAAGAAGCCACGGCATCTTTTTGTTTTACTCTAATGTTGGGTGAAGAAGGCTGGAGGCTAACGTTGAGCTAAAGTCCCAAGTCATCATCACACACTGGTGAAATTACATCTCCGCATTTGACCCATCCCCATGGTGGGGAGCGGTGAGCTGCAGCTGTGGCCGCGCTCTGGAACTATTTGGTGGTTTAACCCATAGATATCACTAGATGCCTTAACTGGGAGTCGACAGCATCCCTACACGGCGGCCATCTTACCTCGGACAGCTTACGTTCCGTTCTCAATGGTAGCAGATGGAAGGTGAGTGAACAACTTAAACAAAAACACTCTTAACTCGATTAAATGTTAACGGATTTACAAGCGGTTTGCATTATTACAAACTTTATAACACATAGGCTTGATAGGACATACTTTCACATTTTTAAATTAACGGGCCAAATCCGTCATATTTCACAGCCACATCTCTGGCGTTTATAACAAACCAAACCATTTGAAATTCGGTTGAAAATTGAGCAAGTTAGAGTTATTTAAATAGTACATGCACCATTGACACCAATGTTACGAAAGGGGGCAGCTGTCCGAGGTAAGATGGCCGCCGCGTAGGGACGTTCGTCCAATCGACGAAGAGCGCGGGTGAGGCATCTAGTGATATATATGATATCTATGGTTTAACCCCCCAATCCAACCCCTTAGTGCTGAGTGTCAAGCGAGGAGGCATTGGGTCCCATTTTTTCAAAGTCTTTGGTACGACCCGACCGGGAATCGAACCCTGATCTCACTCTACCACTAGGCCACCGGAGCTAACAATGCTAACAGTGAATTAGAAGCAAATAGTCGTCTGTAAAAACATTTCAAGCTACTTTATCAATGACCAACAACTGGATATTACAGTGAAATGTATGTGTGAATAATGAGTAAATCTTGGTGTTTTACTTTTTTAATGAGTCATTCAGAGCAACAACAGTAAGATAGTAAACAACCACACTCCCTCTATGCTGGAGGCATATTACCGTAATTAGTGTAGTAAGTGCTCCCTACCGTAAAACACCCAATAATGTATTTATCTACTTATCAACTTACTGTGTATGACTCGTCTTCGCTTGTCATCTAGAATCTTCTGGTGCTGATCCGTAACGGCAACAGCCATGAGACTCATGGAACAGGAGTTAGAGAGTGATTACAGTAACCAAATGTGACCATACATGCCAACCCTCCCGATTTTTCCGAGAGACTCCCGAATTTCAGCGCCCCTCCCGAAAATCTCCCGGAGCCACCATTCTCCCGAATTTCTCCCGATTTCCACCCGGACAACAATGCAAATTTCTGCCTAACCGCTGCTGCTGTCTGTGTTCCAGCGGCAGCGCGCATGCTGTAGCTACGTTGTAGCTCATCCCCACCAGCGTGTGAATGTGTGTGTGAATGGGTGGATGACTGATTGTGTTGTGAAGCGCCTTGGGGGGTTGTAGAACCCTAAGAAGGCGCTATACAAATACAGGCCATTTACCATTACCATTCTGCTCAGCAAACTAGCTTCAGCAGCTTCCAGCACAAACGTAGCACTAACCATTCGTGGGTGGGAAGCTAACTTCACTCAGCTCTGCACTTTCCTGCTGCGGGAGCGCGCAGCGCTCAGCCGCTCGTTAAGGAAGTAAATGAGTAAAATAAGAGCGACGAGGCTAAAATAAAATATATTCGCGTTATTAACACGTTTCTTATCAGTGAAAAAGCCATGATTTGGGGCAGATAAATAAAAAGAATTGACGGTTTTTAACACGGTTAAGACGAATGTTTTAAAGTCAATTACGTTCTCTGCTGCCTGGTTCCTAATAACGGATCACATTCCTGCTTTTTAAACCAACAGTTTAAGCCCATCTAAAGGTTTATAAGCATTGATACTCAAGAGCAGAACTAAGTTATTTGAACTCTGTGGGCTCATGAAACTCACAACACTGCAGGTCTGTGGAAAAACATTGCTGCATTTTAACAGGTGGGTTTGGCCAAAATATACATTTAAAGACACTAAGTTGGAGGTCTGATAACTCAAATAGGCTAAAAAAAACTATTGTCTTGTATTTCTATTTAAGTAATGTGTAGTGTAGACTGTATGCTCCCTGTCCATTATGTTAAGGAAAGAAAATCATAAATTTCTTTTGTGAAAATCTACTGAATGATGCACTGATCACAGGAGGTGAAACAATCGATATATATGCTATATGGGTCCCATTTACAACTTAGTGTAAACAGGGCATCAATAAATTATCTACAGTATAGTGATTATCAATAAAGTAAAAATATATATATATATACCAGTCTGGGGATTATTGTTTTCCTGGACAAAATCTGTGTCCCATCTCATTTAGCCCTAATGTTTTTTTATAATTATTATGTCAAATAAAAAATCTTTATTTTTTTTTTTACTTGTGAGTTTATATGTATATGTCCCCCACCCGGCCTTTTGAATGTCTCCCTAATTCTGAGGTCTCAAGGTTGAATGTGACTACAGGATCATTTTTACTACATTCCTACATATTGCACCTTTAACTGTTGAGAAGGGGTGGGCAAAAACAAAGGTTGGATATTTAGCCTGGAGCAGTTGTGTCAGCTGGTGTCAGACATGGAGAATGGTTTGTGAGCATTTTTCTGTCTTCTACGAGAGCAATGAGGCATCACGAAAGTCTTTTGTTACCACTAAATAGACAGGGAAAGGGAAGTCAGCAGTCCTGCCTCCGTCATCAACAAACTCAGCTTTGTTAAATCACAGTTCAGCTCATGGATCATCAGCCAGCACTTTGTCAAGTGTCTGATGTGTAAAAACAATTACACACTGTTAGGACTGAATGTTCCTCTCACTAGAGACAGTGAAATGAAGATAAAGATGAAGACAATAATCACTTAGTGTTATAATGTCACTTAGATTGTTGCCGTATAACCCACTGAACAGATTTAGTTATTGGTAAAATCACTAAGTCATATCTGTTTATTTATTTAAAAATCAATGAACGGATGCCTTTATTTGGCTATTTACATTAACTTATTTCTACATTTAAATTTCTGCAACTTTAGCGCCGCAAAATCTCCTCATTAGGGAAACGGGCTTTTATATGGACGTTATATCAACCAAACATCATCGTCATACACAGGCCTTTATTATTAAAAAAATCATTGCATATAAATCAGCTGATGTTTATTAGCCTACCCTGATCTTCTCCACAAGGCAGAGCTGTAATGATGGTTTTTTTTCTCAGGTTATGATCACACTGTCAAGGTGACTAATGAGAATCATTATATCACTGATTACTGGGAGTGCATCTGATAAAATGCTGACGACTAGATCAACATTTTAAAGGGACAGGATCATTATACGGGGAAAATTAGGCAAGGATTCTCAACATTTTTAAGAGAGGAAATTTTCTGTAACTTATAGGAGCCAAAGCGTCTGTGATTCACTGCCAATGTCGTGGTTTTTCATGGTGCCATACTCTCTAAACATGTTTCAATGGACAAAAAGACAAATGAAAACACTCAGAGGTGTTAGAGGTTTTTATTTGTTACACGGGGGTCTGCTGGTAGGTCAAAACTTCATGCTGTGGTACTATTGCAGCACTGAAACTAAAATAAATCTGATCTTAACACAGCTGAGACAGACAAGGACCATATGAAGGTGGTAAGTGAGATGACCCAAATCCACACAAGCGCTCTTGTTGGTTCTTCAAAATACTCAAAACAGGCTGGGGCAAGTTTCCAACGCACTGTAAAAAACTATTTTCTGACTCAACTCAGTCTGGTATAGTTGTTGTTTTGATGGCTAAACTTATTTAAACCAGGGCTGAGCGTGAGACACACACATCTCAACTCAACTTTATTGGTACAGCGCCTTGCAGACACAGTTCATGCCACCAAGGCGGTTCACAGAACAAGAAACATAAAACATTAGATCAAATAAAACAGGAATAAAAACAGAAAATAGTAAAATCATTTGGATAAAAACTGTAAAATTAGCTAGAAAAGTTGAAAGCCAAGTCGTAAAAACAGGTTTTCAGTCTAGCTTTAAAAACTGCCGCAGACTTAGAAGCCCTGATACTAAGTGGGAGTCGTTCCAGATCTTTGGGCCTACAACTGAGAAAGCCCCATCTCCCCGCGTCATTAGGCGAGACCTAGGGGCCGAGAGTAGCATGTTGCACTTCAGGCTCTGCAGAAACCTGGTAATTACCTGCTGATTGAAATCAGGTGTGTTGAAACAAGGTTAAAACTAAAACATGCTGGACACCGGCCCTCCAGGACCAGATCTGGTTTACAATATAATTGATCATTTGTCACGATGTCAAGGTCATGGTCAAGGTCAAATTTATTTCTAAAGCACACTTATTATTGCTTCCGCAACCCAAAGGGCTGTACATAAAACACCCAAGATGAGCATAACAAGACAGTAAAATAACTCAAAACATAAAACCATAAATAAGCAACAAGTTGAAATAAAAACAACGATGTGGGCCTGTAACGCACGCATGACCTTGCCCTTGTCTCTTGCTCAATGATCTCTGAAGATAGTCGACAGTTCTCTGTAAATCTTCAAGGAATAAAGTGGGTAAACTAAATTAAAGGATGGATCATTTTTTCCCTAGGTCAATTTTACTCATATTTTTAATACATTTATTTATTTATTCACTTATATTTTATGAGGATTAACCACTTGAGATGAACCATCTCGTTTACAAGTGGGTCCTCCATCAAACGTTTCAATGAAAATAAAAAGACCAAGATAAAATAATTTCCAACCAAACATCACATATAGTCAATGGGGCAAGAGTAGAAACACACACAAAGGAGAAAAATAATAAAATAATAATAACATATAAATAAAAACAATTAAACAAACATACAAATGGCTCAGCAAGTCAGTACACTTAAAATAGCATACTAATGGAACAGATACATTTTAAGTTAAAGTTATTGTAAAGGCATAACTAATAATCCAAAAACAGTTACAGGCAGGCATTAAATGATCATATAACAAAGTTCTAAATAAACGAAAAGATGTAATGGATCTAAGATCAGCTGGTAAATTGTTCCAGTCCAATGGCGCTTTGATGGAAAAAGCCAGCTTCCCTGTCTCTTTTTTAAAACGAGGAACCACAAATGATATTTGATGAGTTCTGCGAATATTGTAGTAGGATCGGAATGGTATTAATAAAGTGGTTAAATAGGATGGAAAAGTAAACACGTTTAAAAATAAACAGCAACCAATGAAGTTTCCGCCTACCTTCAGCAGAAGGCCAGGACAGACGATCATACATATGACAGTGATGAGAGCGAAATGGACAACGCAATACAAAACAACACATACTGTTATAAATAATGTCAATGGAATGAAGTGAGTAAGCAGTGGAATTCTGGTAAATTATATCAGCATAGTCTAAGAGCGGAAACAAAAGCTGAGTAACAATACGGTTTCTTACACAAAAGTCAAAACAATTGATTGAGCGATATAAAGTTTTTAGATTAAAATTAATCTTGTTTGTAACTGTCTGGATATTATTTTTGAAAGACAGATCCAGCTCAAGCCAAACACCCAAACATTTAATAGAATCAAACGCTTTCAGCTGTGACAGATCTAGGAGTGTAAATTTAGATCTCTAGGCAAGGCAGATGGATTTCTCTGAAAAAGCACTGAATAAGATTTAGACTTATTTAAAAGCAGCTTATTGTGAACTAACCAGTGTTGTATACTGTTAAAGTTAAGTTGAAGACACTCTTGAATTTCAATTAAGTTAGGTTTTGAGCAGTATAAAATAGTATCATCGGCATATAAAAGCGCTGAACATGAAGAACAACACAGCGGTAGATCATTAATAAAAACTGAAAATAAGACGGGTCCCAAAGAAGATCCTTGAGGAACTCCTCTCACAACTCCCTGTTGTGTAGACTGGGACCCGTTAAAAGCAACAATTTGAGACTGGTTGTGAAAAAAAGAGTTAAACCAAAGTATAGCATTCCTAGACAAGCCAAATAAATATAGTTTGTCCAGAATCAGGTAATGATCCACCAAATCAAATGCTTTAGTCAAATCAAGAAAAATTTGCAGTGGGCTTTTGTAGAAATGAATGCCTTGTAAGTTGTTCTCGTTCTGGTGCGCCTGTTTGAGAACGTAGAAGTCAGCTGGAGGAGAAAGTAGCTTCAGATGGCAGGATCTGGAGTCTTACTTCCTGATGTGTGGACATCTCTCCTCTGATTGGCTAACAGCAACACGACTCTACCACTGACTCTGTTTGCTCTGCAACGTTGATGTTTTATCTCCACCAATAACACAAGCCTGGAGGAGTTCTGCTGTGTGGCGGAGTTGCTAATGCTAACGGTTAGCTTCTACTAGCCCAGACGTTCTCTGCTGTTTCCTGGACGCTAAACCAACAACAGCCTTCCCCGTCGTGAGTCAAGATGGGTGAGTCCATGAATGTTAAAAAAGGAGCTGCTTCTGCACAGACTTTTAACATTTATGTTATATTTATTTGTGGACTTGTTCTGGTCCACAGAGGCTTTAAATTCCCATGATGCAGCAGTGCAGAGTTTCAGACAGACTAGATGACAGATACAGATGAGATAATAGTCATTCTAGTTGTTAAAGGCTTAAAACCTGACTGGAGCAAAAGGTTGTGAACATCTCTGGTACAGTCCACTTCAACATTTTAAAATTCTCCAGATGGTGGGCTTCATTAAGGATGTTTTCCCCCTAACGCTTCATTTCCTTATAAAATCTATCACTAGTTCCTCAAATATGCCCCCATCAAAAGAACTTTAACACACTGATCTTGTCTCTAATTGTCCCATCACTAATCGCAACTTTCTGCTGCAAAGAAGAAAAAGTGTTTTGCAGAAAGACATTGAAGTGCTGATCACACAGGTGGTAGGCAGGCAGAATGCTTTATTTAGTGTTTCATCCTCTGGGATCAGTAACAAACAGAAAACGATGGCGTGTCGCCGGGGCAGTTAATACAGCAGGCTTAAGCCTCTTTTATAAAACAATGCCGCCAATTTGCCGTAACGCCGAGGCGGCATCAGGGACCGTTAGGTCGTTTATAAGAGCTCAGACCGTGGCGGTAAGGTTGCGCAATCATGTCCGTTTTATAAAACATTACGCGATAATAATAATAATAATTCATCGAACTTATATAGCGCTTTGTTAGGACACTCAAAGACGCTGCATGCACTCACACATTCACACACTGCTGATGATGGTAAGCTACTGAGTAGCCACAGCCGCCCTGGGGCAGTCTGACAGAGGCGAGGCTGCATCATTGCGCCATTGGCCCCTCTGACCACCACCAACAGAGGCAATTCGGGTTAAGTGTCTTGCCCAAGGACACAACGACAGCGACAGACTGAGCGGGGCGCGAACCCACGACCTTCCGATTGTGGGGCGACCACTTAACTCCTATGCCACCGTCGCCCTCATGTGCGATGTAGGCAAAAAGGAGGTATGGGGGCGGACCTCCGTGTATCTTGGACATAACTTGCCTTTTATTGCGATCGAAGCCGCACTCGTTAAGTTTTTATTTTAACAACCAGCTACAGGTGTGTGTGCTCCATCATCCCTGTGAGCCGTCAGATGATCTGAGCTGCAGATCTAACGGAGAGACGCTCCCGGAGCACCGCTTCGCTCCAGTTTATCATCTCAGCTGATTCTGTTTACAAAAGTGAAACTTAAGCACGTGTTTACTTTCATTTTCATTATAGTTCCCGGCCGGAGCTCGGCAGTAATTCATCACATGGTTATGACACCTCCCTCTGTTGCGCCAACGCTTAATGTGCGTTTATAAGACCGGCGAAGCCACAATATTACCGCAATATTACTACCAAGCGTGGCGGCACGAATGCCGCAAAATTCCCGCAACGTGATACCGCCATGGCGCGTTCATAAGAAACACGTTGCGGTAATATTACGCTGATTTGCCGGCATGGTGTGTCTTATAAAAAGGGCTTTAGAGACATGCACAGCTGGGTGAGTCCATGAATGTGACAGTAGCTACGTTTACATGCGCCAAATTTCCTCAATCCGATTCAACTCTTGGTTGATCGGAAATCCCAAATCTCTGTTTACATGGACACTAACTGGAATGATCCGATCACGCCGTGATGCACGCACCATAGATTGCGCATGCGCAGACTTGTCTTTCCCGGAAGAGAAATTGTAAACAAACGCCATCTTGTCCGCACGTCTTTTCCCTTGCATTTTATCTAGCTTCGGTGAATTCCCGCTTCCTGCATCTTTAGATGCACTTGCGTGTATAACTCGGCATTTTTAGCCGTTTAGCCATCGAGACGTTCAGTAATATTGAGCTCCTGTAGTATTTCCAGTAAAAAAAATATCATCTGCAACGGATCACTTCTGCTTACCGCCCACCATGTTTTCAATCTGTCCTGAGCATGCGCAGAGGCGAAAAGAGGTCACGCTGAAGTTGCGCACATGCGCAGTGGGCATTATTTTACCCCAACGATCCGAGTGGCTGTGTACATGGGCGCCAATCGGATTGACGACCGGACAAAACCACCTCTCTCAATCGGAATGAAATTTCATTCGGATCAGGCCGAATCAGATCAGAATATTCCAATTGACACATATGACACATGTTTACATGACGAATTTTTGATCCGATAGGGCGTTCATTCCGATTACTTGTGCCCATGTAAACGTAGCTAGTGTGACATAGATCTGTCAGGTTTTTCTGAACCGAGAGTTTTTACATCTACTTTCTATCAAAAGCTAATACAGTAGATAGGGTTAGAAGAACATTTTCACGTTCAGCCTACATGGAAAAATCAGAGTGATCATTTTATTTATTTATTTATATTTATTTATTTATAAACTTATATTTAACGAGGATAAGTTGCTTGAGATGTAACATCTTGTTTTCAAGCAAGTCCTCATAGCATCCAAATAAAAAACAAGACAACAAAGTTAATATAAAAAAACAGTTGTAAATCACTGAGCATTCAAAACAAAAAAAAAGCCGGCTATAGTGCAACTTCAGTATTTACAATCAAGGTCACTACAGAAAGCAAAAAATCTAATCAAAAACAATTACAAGTGGGCATAACATATTCATATACTGCCGATTTAAACAATCTAAAAGATGTAATTGACCTTAAAGCACCTGGTAAGTTGTTCCAGGCCGTCGGTGCCTTAACAGAAAAGCCAACTTTCCAGAGTTCTTTTTAAAACGAGGTACTACAAATGAGATTAGATCAGCTCTGCGTAAGTTATGTTCAGAATGAAATGGAATTAACAACGACGTTAAATAGGATGGAGAATTTAAAAAAGCACATTTGTAAATAAATTGCAGCCAGTGAAACATGCGTCTGCCCTCGACAGAAGGCCATGACAAACAGTCATACATAAAGCAATGATGAGTTCTAAACGGACAAAAATAATAGGTAAAAAATGGTTTCTCAGGGAACCTGATCTTTAATATGAAAATACAAAATTAAATGGTTTTGGTAATCATAGATCTGCTAAATTATTAGTTTCATCACTGGTATCAAGTTCGATAGTAAAAAGGTAAAATGTCCGTTGGTTTGAAGTTTTGCTCTTTGCCCAGGACGCTTTTTGTCCAGCTGCCTCTTATCTGTGGAGCCTGACACTTAGCTGGGTCTAAAGAGTCATGAACCTGTTTCTGATGATAAGGAAAAAGATCTTTACTGGATGTTAGAAATACCCAAAGTGTCTCATAGAACCCAAGGTTTGTTTGGTTAGTGACTGTTTTTCAGTAGTTTTAAAAAAATTATTATTTTATTTCAAATTTCAAAAACACTATCCGACAGATCACATTATATTTGCAGTATACTATTGCGGATGAAGGCACGGACACACACACACACACACACACACACACACACACACACACACACACACACAAAAGAACAACAAATAAATAAACTAAAAACACACGCAAACCCAGATGGATTTTCTCCTGTAAACAAGATCTCAGGAGAAAATGTATGACTGCCAAGCATAGTAGGTAGACATGCTTTGTGAAAAACATAATTATGCTCTCTAGACAATGAATGTTCATAATTTTGGAAGTATGTTTTCTTTGTTTTTCACGTTTCACTGCAGCAGAAAGAAAAAAAAACAAGCTTACGCCTTGCTCAGATAGCGCGAACATCGGCTGCTTCTTTGACATGCTCCCAGCACAGTCAGCATCATGCCAGAGGAATTAGACGTGTTTTTGCTGTTCTGATGGTTATTCACAGAGCAACAGCGCACATGGCCCAGAAATAAAGTTGTTCAGATGCATCTGATCCCTTAGGAACAATGTGGCTTTTATTGTCATGTCCAGCTGAGCAGCTGGAGTGATTGTCTCAAATGATTATGACTAATCCAGATCTTTTCATGTGGAGGTCCTGTAATTATGGTAATTTTAGAATGAAGATTAAACGACCATGCATAGCAGGCGACATCCTTTTGTTTTGGATGTGTTATTTCTAAGGCTGCTTCATAACAGCTGCAAAAAAAGCTAATTTATTCACAAAATTATCATTTAAATGTGTGAAACAGTCTCAAAAATATATAAAAGGGTTTCTATTGAATCTGTCATTGCAGCTTTGGCCCACAGGGTGGTGGTATTTCATAACGTTTGGGGAAACCTTTGGGTCCAACACCTTAATATGGATTTATTATAGATTACAGTGTGAGCTTCTGTTTTCAAATAAACCATTACAAGTACATAAATCACTCTTGTTAAAGTTTATAATTAGCATGAATCGTTTTGAAGATAAATTGCTACTCATTTTTTGATAAATCAAATGGTGTAAAAGTGTATTTTTCATGTTCATTGATATTAATGATGCTAACAAACCTCTAAGAGTTGCAAAAAAAGACAAATGCTCTGGATTATTTATCTTTAGAAGTGAGAAACAAAAGGTGAAATCAGACTTTTCTGTTCTCCTGACAAACAAAAGGCTTTTCTCCAGGTTGATAAAGTGTGAAGAAGACACTAAATCACACAAATAATGAGAAAATGTTTGCAAATGAAAAATCAAATCAGCTCAATTTCAAGGTGTTTTAAGGAAAGAAGAAGATGCTTCTCTAACCTCTGCTCAATCACATCGTGTTAGTCACTGTGCTGCCTGATTAAATGTTCCCGCTGATAAAAGATTTAAACCCCTGACAACACATTAAATTCCAGCCTGATCGATCAGCTGGGCCGTACAGCTCCATTTAGACAGAAAATCTGATGTGACTTGTAAATGATCACACAACAGGATGTGGAAGTTAAACTGAAACATTGATGCTGTCGCGCTCTGATCCTCGCGGTCCACACAGACTCTTGCACACAAACACCGTCTCAAGGCAGTCACAAACTAATGATCATCCATTTGTGACTGCTTTGAGATTTAGTTAATTAAACCCTGATAAACATCAGCCTCCATACTCGAAGCATCTGATTGCCAATCATCTGTCGCCCTATTATCCTGCTGCATCGCCGCCATTCTTCATGCAGTCTCAGTCGCCATCTGTCACAATCTGAATAATGAAGCTGCATAACTACCGCTTTTTAACATTTGCCACCCAAACACTGACAAAGTCCCGAGTGCCTTTTTTCCCCTTTAATCTTATTTTGTTGATGAAATTGGGTTTTTAGTTTAACCTGTATAATATTTTCCCTGTGAAAGTGTCTGATGAAAAGCACAGAGATAATAGGTTACATGTCATTTTTAATCCACTCATCTGTTCTATTTGATTGTGTTTTATCATGATTACGTTTTGTATTAGAGTCATTCTAAACGAGTAGCCTAGAAATCTAGAACAACCGTGACAAAAAGAGGTCGGTCTAGACATGCTCCATTGTAGCTTAGCAGATCTACAATTGGTCCGAACAATTTTAGGTCCAGCCAATCACAGCGCTGTATGTTTGTAGAGAGACGTTGGGTGGGCTTAGCACCAGAGCTGAGACAAAGAAAAGCTACAAAGACGGTGTCGGCTCAGGAACAGCGCTCATTTAAAACGGCTTTGGCATCAAATTGGACGATTTAGACTTGAGCTTTTCTTTGAGACGTGACCAGGTACTCAAGTCATTTATTTCGAAAAATGGATAAAGTCCCATTAATCATCATCACATGCTGGTGAAATTACATCTCTGCATTTGACCCATCCCTGTAGGGAGCGGTGAGCTGCAGCAGTGGCTGCGCTCAGGAACTATTTGGTGGTTTAAGCCTCCAGTCCAACCCCTTAGTGCTGAGTGTCAAGCGAGGAGGCATTGGGTCCCATTTTTAAAGTTTTTGGTATGACCCAATCTCCCAGTCCCAGGGTGGACACTCGTACCATCTATGATGTATGGTGGACTGCCCTGTAGACTGATTTCTGTAGCGATGATTACATCATGTTGCTCGTTGCTGTGATTGGTCCTAGCGCTGTCCAGTTGCGACCAGAGACCGTTTGAAAGACAACCGTGAGCTCTTTCTGTGGGTCGTGGCCAGACTACATACTCACACAGGATGGCTTGCCATTGTACTAAATGAGGTTAATGATCTGCAAATCATGTAATCAGTCAATCAATCATTACAGTTTTAAACACCATTTGACCAAAACCATGATATTACCTTGTAAAAAAGAAGATTTGAAAACATTAACATTGATTTAACTATTTATTTTTAAGTGCAACACGATGTTAATATGCTGTTCTGACTTTGTGAGCTCTATGTGAAGCCACATAATGCAACATCCATCATATGCTGCTGTTGCAGCAGAGTCTGGAGAGTAACTTTTCAATAAAAATAAAACACCACATGGTTTCTTTCTTTTTTTGATTAAAGGTGTTTTGGAAACCCTCAACTGGAGATTCATCAAATCACTTGCCAAGATTTTTTGAAAGGGCTTGAACTCATTGTTAACCATTTCCACGTTCATCCTGCTGGATGTTTCTGTGTAAGGCCTGGAGTATACTTGCTGTTTAATGACGTGTACGTGTTTAAAATGGCTGCCACGAATAACTTGCATTGATTTGAAGTGTCGTTTGTGTGCATCCCCCAAAATAAACGCAACGTGTTCAAAAGCTGCAAAATACGAGTAACCAGTAGGCGGAGTTGAAAAAATGATCAAGACACACTCACCATGGTGACTCCGTCTCTGGTTTAGAGGTCTTTCATACTATCTACGATACCGCTGCTGTCTTTTTTTCTGCCGTGATCTCACAATTAACCAGTTACTAGTCTCTGCCACTGACGCCATGTTTGTTTTGGTTGCACCCACAAACCCGGCTCTCTATTTGGTCTGAGTACTCTACTGTGCCCCTAGTGGAACACTCCAGTACTACATGCAGTGCCGTGCCAAGCAGCGCAGCGGCAAGTGCGTGAACAAAGATGCAGCCTGCACCAACATGAGGTTAAAAAGCAAATATATTCCAGGCCTAACAACCCATCTTCTCAGCAAGAAGAAAGAAAAGCTATAGTAAACCTAGACTGCATCAGATTATCTGATAAATGGCTTGAGGCTTAAAGTGGTCATACTGATGGAGATGTGGGGGCTGAGTATGACAAACTCTGACTTGCTTTCATTAGAGGATGGGGAAAAAGTCTTTGATGTTTTGAGTCTCATTCAATATTAAATGTAAACAGAACTCATGCTGCATATGTGGGTGTATTCATTTTTTTTTAAACAAATATCTCTAGCATAAAAAAGTTCTATTTTTTTCTCTGTTTTAGTCTGAAAAAGGCCCAAAATTGAAGTTTTTGTTTTTTATGGTTGTGTGGTAAACATCCATGCCATCCTTTCTTTATCAATGTGATTGAAAATAACACAGAGGAGTCAAAATGACTCTTAAGGTGTGCAGGTCATCGAGTGTTAGAGCTGACTGTGAGAAGCAGAGGCTTCTTCGCCGCTGACCACTTGTACCGTGATGAAGTGACTTACTAATCTGGATGTGGCAGTTTCTCTGAGGGGACAGGCTTACGGGTGTGTGCTGATTATACTTTGGGAAAGCCTGCCACATGTTTGCAGCTGAGTGACTCTTACTACCTAATCTATAAGTCTGACAACACACTGATCAGGCTCGATGGGAAGAAGTACCTCAGCACACTTTGAGCACCAGCCAGTAGTCGACAGCCTTGTCCCTTTGTGTGATCTTTTTATACGTTAAAGTGGAGCAGGTTCTTATTTCTGTATACGTCTGACTAAAACGGGGTGAAATCGGGCCTCTTTTGACGTAGTTACAATGATTGCTTGAAAATTATAAAGGATGTCAGACATCTCTAAGCTGAATCAAAGAAGAAAAAAGTACCCTCTTTCGTGTCTCGTTTGACAAGACGATTACTATTATTGATGCTAATAAGTAAAAAGTTCACTTAATGTGAAATTTCTCGAGCTCCCTGATGGCATTTTGTTATTCAGCTTCTCTGAAAATAGCAAAAGCAACCCCAAAATAAATAATACAAAAAACACACACATTCACATATATATACATATATATATACACATATATATATACATATATTCACATATATATACATATACATACATATATATATACATATACATACATATACATACATATACATACATATATATATATACATATACATATATATACATATACATACATATATACATATATATACATATACATACATATATACATATACATACATATATATACATATACATATATATATACTTATATATATACTTATATATATATACACACATATATAAATATATACACTACACATGAACGTTAGAGGCTGAGTTTACTTGTGATGGACAGTGGAAGCAGCAGGTTTCTAATTTTTACTCCTAATGTTATTTAGTGAATGTCTTTTAGAACCAGACAGCGATATGAGCTCAGTGAGGTCATGGGAACTCCTCATTTGATTTCATCTGTTTACAATCATCAAAATAAAAGTAATTCAAATGCAAAAACAAAACTAGCGCCCTCTAGTGGCTGGTTCCAGTGCAAGTCTTTGTCCCGTCTCGTAAACACACATTATCCATGTTAAAATATAGCAGGACTCATAAGTGGGACTTCACATTTCAGTTACAGAAAAAAGCAGAACTATGTTCCGACATGTGTAACAACCTAAACTTTTCCTGTGCAAGTTGGCAAAGCATGTGTGCACAAGCACTTTGGTGTTTATTGATCTGTGAACAGCAGTACTCTGTGATTACAGTGTCACTTCAAAGGGCTACAATTTTCACTACGGCCTAAAGGCTGGTGATGATTTGCCAACGCTCTATTCATGAAAAAGAAAAGATGAAAAGATATTTCAGAAAACACAAATTGATTTCCAGGCAGAAAATTAACAGTTTCGTGTAATGGTGGTGTCTGAGTAATAAAATGCTAAAGTATTGATAATAGCAAGTGCCCTGCCTCAGAATGCCCACAACGAGAGTCTGTGCTGTTTTTCTTCTGACACTTTTTATAAACCTGGTGCCACAATTTTAGATGGAAGATGAAGAAACTGCAGTGCACGAAAATCCGGTTCCACCAACTGAAGGGGCTGGTGGATCCAGGCAGGTAGAGCAAGCAGGTGAAAGCTACACGGTTATATTGCACACAACTTACATATAGACTGTCGGTTTTTGGTTTGTGATCCAGTCCACGGCTGGCTGCAGCTTGGTCGGAACCGGTCCGATCCGAACCTTACTGGTTCTTCCCTCACAGGGAGAGACGCTCCGCAGTTTTTGAACTATGGCAACTCACTAACTTCAACCCAGCAATACTTCAATAAAAACGATGAGGCAGTGATTCAGTTTTATCTTGGTTTATATATAAAAAGCAGAGAAAATAGTACAAGCACAAATACAGGAATTCCCAACTCTCTGGAGGTCTCCAAAAAGTGCCCCCCACGTGGCTGACTTCCTCTAATGTTCCCCTGTAGGGGCATCCCACCCCCTGCCATCATGGCAATCCTTGATTGGATTAGAAACCAAACTACTATGTGCATCATGCTGATGCTATATGAACAGACAGTGAGCTGTGTGGTGTCTGCGCCTGATATAAGCCATTGTGGAATGAGATCAAAGCAATTCCAGCAAGTTTTAACTAGTTTTCAAAGGTCAGATAGAACCCTAGAGCAAAGTGACCCAGGTAAATGATTACACAAATAATCCAACAGCACATATTTATTGTGTGTTACACTTGCATGTGTGTAACGTTAAGCATTTAAGTCCCGATATCCAAAGGGATGTGCTGAGTTACAGATCAGAATGTTCTTTGCACAGTAGACACTCGGTTTTTTATTCTGCATGAGGGGTAAAAACATTTAATTAATCTTTTGGCAATAACTTCCCAAGACAGAGCCGAATTGGCAGCCAGCTTCGATGGACTGGTCATAATTTGGATCATTTGATGTTCAAGACAGTGAAAGTTTTGTGTCTCAATTTCCAAAAGTGAAAACTGGGAATCTGTGTGAAAGAAAAATGTGATTCCACACACCAAAGATCTTATTTCGACCCCCTGCTCAATAAACCTCCTTTTCCAGTCATCCAGCATAGGGATGTTTAATCAAACCTTCCAGTAAAAAGAATGTAGTCTCATGCAGCTGAAGTTTTCTTATCAGTATGTAAAAATTAAAAGCCTGAAAATGATTTATGTATAATAAATCATACTCACTTGACTGTTCATTATTGCAACATGCATTCTTATTCCCAGCCTTTGAGTTTAGCATCATGTATGTAGTTATACCCACACCTAATTACACAGGGGGTTCTTATCAGAAGGAGCAGTTGGAAACTAGAGACTAGAGACACCGTAATAATGAACACGTGAAGTTGGCTTCAGTAATGAGCCAGCTGCAGTGCATGAATCTCCTGTCAACAATTCAAACAGGAACATTGATTTATGGCTTGCAGGGTAGACTGGTACAGGTTGCAGCAATACCCACTAAAAAGATGGGTGTTGGTTATGTTATCAGTGCTTTTTGCCCAAGGCTATATCCATAACCAGGCTGCCAATAAAGAGCCACAGGAAAAGTAAATTAGAATTTTTAGTTGCAGAGATTCAAAGTACACGTTTGAAACGACAACCAACAGGAACAACTGGAATCAATGGCCTGCCAACTTTCATCTCAAGCAACTTACTCATATCACTGTGCAAGCTATTCACTATTAAAAATATTAAAACGTCTAGTTAGAAGGCAAATTGCATGAGTGCAGACATTAATTATGGGAAAGAGAGAGAGAGAGCACTTGTATCTTAATTAGAAAAAAGGCACACTCATACATTTTAAATGTCTCAGGAGCAAATCCAGGAACTAAATATAGGTGGCGATTCACATACTTCTGCAAGGAGATGAAAATTCACGGAGACCATTGGATGTAAATGTGCTGTCATGAATCAGCTGTTCAATCTTTTTTTAAGTGGTTATAGTGGGTGCAGCACCATTCAAGGCATAAAAAAATTGAGATTTAATTCCCCCGTCTCTGTGTCTGATGGTTTTTATCCTCAAACGTCATCCAGATTTCTTCAGCACTACCTTTCATCTAGTTTTATTTCTTACTTGGGGCATAACTCATTGCTTTTAGATTAGCTTGTAGTAGGTAAAATGAGCCATAAATTTATTTTATGTTGTATTGCTGCAGAGTGCGTCGCCTCTTTCAACTGTCTTAATAACTCTCTTCCTTCTGTGCGCTTTATTGTTCTGTGGAGATGTGCCACCATTGGCTGTCTTTTGCTCTGTGTACGGCTGTTTGTCTACTAGATTTATTTCTGACTTTCCTGATCAGACTTTGTGTCATAACTTCTCAAAAAATGAGTTAAGATTGAAAATATATTACTTTATTATTAAATCTGCAAGCAGGCATGTGTATGACAGCATTTTTCTTGTAATGTTGCAGCAGTTTTGGACCTTTGGCAATGTGTTTCTCTGTTCAGAATCAGCACAGAGACTCGTGTATCACGTCTCAAATGAATGGAAGAACGGCCGCTCCGTTCTTCTTGATGAGAATTAACCTTGCACCAGGTGGTTTGCTACTCTGAGGGGTTTTGTCACATATCATTCAGTGTCCAGCAGCCACCTCCACTAAATCATCAAGCTTCTAATCTCTTGTAAGCACTTCCTGACTGAGGGGCCTCCTCGGCTTCGGCGTGGGTGTGCCAGACCCCTCCTAATGCTCATTAGCAGTGTTAAGCCTCAGCTTCTCATCCCCAAAGTTCTCCCCTCACAGCAAAGGTGAGTTTGTCTGATTATTACCTCACTGTGCACCGTGGGCGTCGATAATCCGAGACTCTGGCAATAAATCCCACAAACAGAAAGGAAATTTATTCTAGTTGCCAATCAGGGGATTTAAAGCCCTTTATTTTTAAGCAATTCAAGCATTTCAGCAGTGAATACATGTATATATATATATATATATATATATATATATATATATATATATATATATATATATATATATATATATATATTGTTCTCATTCACCCCCACAACTCGTTCTAACCTATTTGTGCACCAGTGTCCTCTTTGCCCTTAGATCTCAGAAATTCTCGCTGTGGTTTGCACATTTCTCACAAATAGAAATCTAACCATTTAAAAAAACCCTTGAAAATAGTTTCTTATATTCTTTTCGTTTTGTTTTCAGCCTTCCAGATTCCCTTGTCTTGCAGCGGTCTAACTCCAATTTGCCCAGATCATTAAAGCAGTCCCTAAATAGGAGACGTACAGTGAAATGTCAAAAAAAGATGCTGCCAGTGCAACCTGAGAACATTTCTCTCCATCTCTTTTCAACTCCCCTTGCCGCCTGCCTGTGCTCTGTGCCTCTCAGACTCCCAGAGCACTGCAGCTCCTCCCTCCACCTCTCATCGGCTGCCCCTCCCTCTTCCTCTCTTTCTTCTAGGTGCAGCATGTATGTGAGCGTGAGTGAGCCAGCAGAGCCGCCTGTGTGTTTACATGTCAGCGTATCAGTGCGGCCGGATTTAGCGCATCTGGAGAGGACGAAGGCATTTCTCAAATGCCCCTCATACAAGGGATTCTCATCTCTGCGCAGATTCCTCTCACCCATCCTAATCTAGCCTGTCCTGAATCCTGCGTCCCCGACTCCATGCTTTCGGAGGCATTTTGAATTTCCTTGGCAACATGGAGCTGCCTGAATTAAAATTCTCTGCATGACAGTCCTGGTAAGTACTCTGTCTCTATGGTGGGCTTTGAGCACTGAGTCACTGGATCAGATTTATTATGGTGCAGTGATGGGGCCAAGGGATTGCCAAAGAACTGAATGTTGTCAGGAATGAAAGTGTTTCTCCTGATGCAAAGGAGGAAAATGATCCTCAGATGAGAGCTCTAGATGTTTTTTGTGCTTTGTCATCCAGATGGGTTTCATTTTGCTGTTCTGCTCCACAATCTGGTTTTTATACCGAGGGACCAAGTAGAAACGCTGCGTGCATGTGATCAGAATGTACAGCATAGGTTGGATGATGTTTGATCTTGTTTTTGTATGAGCTGAACTTTCATTTAATTTCTGTTTGCACAAATTAGTTTTTTTTTAAAGAAACTATCTGTTCTGCATTTTGTGTTTTTTTTTTTTTTTTTGTCACACATGCAGGTGCTAAGCTGAGCACAGTAGTGTCCCTTTTATGTTTTCCCCCAAGTGCTTTGCCAGGGTTGTTTGTTGTTGCTTCCTAATCTGCTCATTAACATTCATGTTCCTTCGGATGGCAATAAACTCATCAAGAGTGACACACATTTTCAGCATGCATCTGCTGTTGGCCATTTCCAGTGGCAGTGGGGGGGACGCTATTGCAGGTGTTTGATTTGCCACAGGTTAGAGTGATTGATGGCTGTAGTGTTGATGGCGAGGGTGGGCGTGGGGGATGGTGGAGATGATTTTGTTTGATTATTTATGGAGGCCAAATGAACAATATATCACAGCTTTATTTTATGTTGCCTCCTCATAATCACGGCTGATACACTCCAGCAGGCATACAGCTATGAAGGGACTCTGTTCCGCTCTGTTTTTACCAGTGCAGCAGCAGCTTCTGCATCCAGAGACCCCCAACAGTCTCACAGGGACGCGGCTGGCTTTTCACATCGAGGTTTCATGAACTAAACAAAGCTAATAATCGTGATCCAATAGCTGTGCAATGACGGATGTCTAGGTTATTATCCATGCATGTCACTGCGTCTGCACGTGTGCAGCTTCAAAGTAATCAAAAATAAATTCTATGAAACTGAAATTAGCCAACCATAATATGACTTGGATTTCCAATTACAGCTGGTGAACATCTGAGTTATTGAAACTGTCACTGTCCAAACTGTTGTTCAGCAGTCTACACTGCAATCACTTTTGCTACATATATTACATATTGTCAGTATCAGTTTGTTTGGCTTTGTCTGGTTTCAACATGTAAGTATCCAAGTGACTGGGACTGCAATAATGGGAAAAGCCACTGACCTTGTATTCAATTTCTGGTAATAAACTCAAGAAAAAAAAACAATATGTCCCCTTATAGGTCAGATAAATCATCATTACGATATACACAATAAAGACGGTGTGGAATTGAACCGGTACCAGCAGATTTAACCCTTTACCACATGGGTCAGTCACCAGAATACTCTTTAGTCTTTATACTTTAATAAAATGGGATGTTTGAAAAAAATTAATGTTAACATTTTATAGATAGATAGATAGATAGATAGATAGATAGATAGATAGATAGATAGATAGATAGATAGATAGATAGATAGATAGATAGATAGATAGATAGATAGATAGATAGATAGATAGATAGATAGATAGCATTGTGTAACATTTCTTTATTTTTTTCCTGTTCTGAATTCGTCACCACCTAAAAATCTGTCCCCAGCTGTAAAATTCCACTTCATGTTCACCCACTCACTCCTTGTACTGTTGAAAGTAAGAGTACAAGCAATAATCCAGATTCATTTCAGCTATTGTTTTTCTTTGTCCATTTATTTATTTATTTTTACTTTTTTTGCTCAACATAAGGGTAAAACGTGAATACATGTTTGCTCTGCTGTCTGCCAGCCAAGCAGCTTGAACGGAAGCTTTATCAGTGAGACGGCTCCCTGAAGTCACGGTAACATCAGCTGTTAATTTAGGAGCACCTTTGCTTGTCGGCTTTGCTACACACTTGATTAATAACAGCAGGGACAAACAACAGTACAATAGTGCTGCAGAATGACAGTGATCAAACTTCAGCAAATAAACATTTGTTTAATTCATTACAAACTTGCAGAAGTAACATAAGAAGGGAAAAAAACGGCAACATCCCAAAGCGTTCTAATGGGAATTTAGGGTTGATCCTTGGAATCAGACTTGAGATAAGAGTGGAAGAAGCAGCTCTTTCATCTGCATTTATATTCTCAAAGTGTTTGTGGAAGACTGGGAAGCATCAGCATTTTATAAAGAAAACACAATTTGAATCATGTGTTTTTTTAAAGTATATGTTGAAAGACCAAAACTGTAATTTAAAGTGACTCGTTTTTTTCTCCCTTACAATACGAGCTACTCTCCACTGAACAAGTTGATTACAGCTTTGTCAGTGTTTTTCTTTTTTCTGTTTTTTTTTTTTTACTGAAAAAACAGCTTCCTTCTGCAGCTTTAAACTTTAGTTGAAAGAGCAATGAAACAGAACAAAACACACAAGGTTGTGGGCTGTGAAGCCAAGACAACAAGTAAAAGCCCCTAAACTACAAAGGAAGGGGATTTACAGTTAGGGGAAGGTCCTCTGTCAGATAATTGCTGTGAAACATCCTTTCAGTCAGGCAACGTGATCAATAGAGAAATATACAAAACAAACAAATACATTAATACATAATAATAATCATCATCATCTGAGGAAACTGGGAAATCAATTTAGTGCAATAACTGTTTTGAAAAACTCTTTAGGTGATCTAATGATCAATTTAAGGAATCTACCAAATAATATTGTCTTGTATTTTAAATTAAAGCCACACTAAATAAGTTTTCCACTTCTCCCTCCTACTGGTTGAAAGCAAAATTACAACTGTCGTAAACAACGCTGACGCAGCCCGCTGTAGCTAGCGCTACCAGTGAGCTAATGCTAACACAAGCTAACTGATAATAAAAAGATTCGTATTGTTGGATAAACGTACATTATTACTTACAAGTCCAGTAGCAACAAAGCCAGGTCACCATCAGTCCGTGAGTTCGTATCCTCCTTCAAACGAGCGTAGGCCGCTTTGATGTTCACTCTAGTTTTAGCTCTTTGCTTTGCCTTAAAGACATTACCCTCTTACTTTTACTTCTAGGTTCCGCCATGATGCCAACCAAAAAAAAAAGCAAAAGTCTTGTTCTTTCTGTGATTTTTATTGATGGTCGACAAAATAAAAATGCTGCTAGCCTTTATATGAGCTACCTGCACAGTAGACAATTATTGCTGGTAGAGACCTTTCACTGGTGTTCCTACCCGAACAACAAAACTGTTGTGTGCAGCTTCTGGTCAGAAGACGACTAAAGAGTGCTGTCTCACGTGAAGTTACTCAAGTTTTTGGCTGAAGAATCACTAAAACCAGCTTGAAAGCAATAGCTTAAAGTGTTAAAACCCTTTAGTGTTGCTTTAAACTCTTAGCCACTGTTTGAACATAGTGACTGATTTGGTTATCTTCAGAACTGTTTTCATACCTAAATTAAAAGATATAAAAATGAATAATAATGCTATTTAAAGCTTTTCTTGACAGTAACAATATAGGTTTAGTTTGAAAGTCAACCAACACATAGTCAGTTAAACCAGGGGTTCCCAAATTTCTTTATTTGGGGACCCCCTTGCCTGTGTCCAAGACAAGCCAGGACCCCCAACCCCAACATGCATAAACACGTTAAATGTGATAATTTGCTAACTTTATACAGACATACAGAGTTGTAACTTTTATATGGAGTTCTGATTATACTTTATGGTGTGTTATTAGGATTTTATAAATGTAATTTTTACAAATAAATTCTTGCTAACCTCACAACATCAGCAAAGACAAAATTATGGGGACCCCCTGTAATCTTGTGGGGATCCCATTTGGAGTCCCGACCCTTGATTTGGGAACCCCTGAGTTCAACCATTTTAGCTTTAAGCTAATGAACAAAAGGAAAACAGAAAATGATCATGTCTCTTCTAAAAGAAAATATTTGCCTGATTTTCATTAGCAAAAAATTAAAAAATTACAATGACTTTTTCATTAGGACATTTTTCTACATGCCGAATTAAACTGGCGGCAGAGCTTCCCTTAATTAAAGCAAAAGCTCAAAAGAAAGAAATCAGAAAGGATTTTACCCAAACCAGAATCTCACTTAGCTGCAACTGATGGCAATGCTTTATAAGGCTTTCCAACATGTCTTGAAACATTCGCACAGGTACTCAATTTCTCCATTGGTTGCAAGGTCTTGTGCTGAAGATTTTCAAAGAATTACTATCAAAATTCCTCTTAGAATTTAAAGAGTAGTTGTGCTGTTTAGGAACTCAAATATTGTTTTATTTATTTTCAATTGAGAATTGTAGTTTCTGTGAGTCAGAAGTGAATGAAACTTAGAAAGCAACCAGCGACCATGTTGAGAAATAGAATGAGTGTAAATATAGAAGAAATCAAACATTTACTATGTTTTTGTCAGGATTCTGGGTTGTTAGAGGTGCTTGATTTTTGCCAGACTGACAAAAACATTTTTTTGTATAGTACCAGTTGGGGTGTAAAACTGAAAAGTAATATATTGCTCAATTTTGATTTTCCAGCTAGTTGCTAACAGTGACATTCTGGTGAGATACTGATCTTAAATGGAGCCATTATTGGTTTCATGCTATGGCACCTGCATGCATGCATGTACAAAAACATTTACATGTAAAAATATCAGAACAATTAAGTATGAAATTGTTTAGGACTGATACAGATATATTTTAAACCCTTTTAAGTGCATTTATTACCAAAATCTAGATAAAAAGAGTTTAATTACCAGATTGAACTTCTGAGGGTAGAAATACTTTGAAGAGGCAATTGTGTCCCTGCATCAGTATCTCAGTAAAACACTTAATACTGTACCCCAGAAACGATGTTTTCTTCTTCACTGATCCAGTTGTTTCAGCTTTATTAACCGGAAAACACACATTCCCCGTGTCATCAACTTTACACCTGCTCCACATCTTGTGATGTGAACTTCTTTCAAACATAGCTTGGGTCTAAGGAAACATCAATCAGCGGCTGCCACTGATAAACCACTTTCTTACGTTGTCATGGTTACGCTTCATCACAGATGTTAAGAACTGGTAGAAGTAAATTATTCCTACGCTGGGTTGAAAAACACAGAATTTAGCTCCATGCACCCTCCTGAATGTTTGGGTTAAACTGGGGCCGGGGGGCTCTGAGGATCAACCACGGCACATATGCTCAGTGTTTGACTTTGAATAATTTGAGAAAATATATAGGAAGTCTTTTCTTGGGCTTAGAAGAAAAATCACAGTTTTCTGTCACTGTCTTTAAACACCCTTCTGAAATCCGTCTCCCGTGCTCTGGTTCTGCCAAATGTTGTTTTCAGCTCAGCTCACAGAACAAGCTATGCAAATTGAGTTTTGTTGAAACAGGGTGGTAAATAGGAAGAAAGTATGAACTTCATTACCTTTGATTATGGTGAAGCACATATGAATGCATTCACCATTATGCACACCTCCAGAAAATTGCACAATAATGGACCCTTAAACAGAGAAAGCTCAGTTTGCTGAGTGACGAGTGAATCATTAAAAAAATACACAATATTTTAAAACCAAAAAATATATGACCTATTCATCAAAAAGATAAGTCAGATATCTGGCAAAGTGTCTTTTATGACAGCTAGTTTTTTTAGGTTTTGAATGTTGTGAGGAAATACTTCTGAGACTGTGTTATGATGGGAATTTAGACATTTTGTGAAATATGAACCAGTTATTCTTCATTGCAACAACACTGCTGTTTAATTTTGTTTACATTATTATTTTCTCCTAGTGCAAACAGGTCTGCAATACAAGCTAATATACATAATAGTGCAGTAATAAAACATGGGGGGTATGGACATTAAAGGGTTAATAATTGTTTATGCTGATTAGTTAAAACAATATATCACCAGACGTTTATTTAATAGGGTTCTTCTTTGTTGCTAGAACTGATGTCAGGAGTTGACCAGCAGTGTCTGGACTTGGGCAGTGGCGCCCCCATAAAATTATTATAGGGGGGCCCAGTGTAAATTTTGGGGTGGCACCGCTTTGGTCCCTGTGGTAACTCTGGGAGAGTTCAGCCTGTAGCTGTGCATTGTATTTCTCCTTCATTTTTGATTAATAAAAACCAATAGGCCTATGCATCCAAAACATTTACCTTAAATTTGACAAACATAAATGTTTCAGGAAAAAGACTAAATGTCACACAGTTATTTCAGATATTATTTAAAAATGTATTGCTTTAGAATTTTAAAACTGTTTAATTTGCCTGTTGCTACTAGAGCTGCAGCTATCAAATATTTTAGTATTCGAATATTCTATCAAATCCTCTGTCGATTAGTTGAATATTCTATTGGACGGCGTTTCAAGTGAAACGAGATTGTGGTCTGCTCCTAAAAATATGAAAAAAAATTTGAGGCTGAAATGTCAGACTCTTATTATGAAAGGCTCAATAATATGTATTAAATTGGTGTGTAGTTCCCTCTTTCCCATCTGATATTTATAGTCAGTATTAGGGCTGCATATTAGAAAAATCTGCGATGCACGATAACAGTAATTAATATTGCGATGACGATATGACTTGCAATAAATAAACAAATGACTTTTGTAACCAAAATATCTTGAAATAAGAGACATGCTGTTTTAAACACGAGTTCTTTCTCGCTAACATTTTCCACACACGTCTTACCCTCAGTCATTGCGACGCTCTCTAAGCTAACTCAGGTGTTTGCTAGTCATCCAAATGAAGTGCCGTCCACCTAGGGGGCGGGCATCTAACCTTGTCAAAAACGTCATGCTTCTGTTTGATTGACAAAATGCATTATGTGTAGCAAACATTTGAGCTGACTATACATTTAAATTTTTTCAGTTCTTTGTGATATGCCTATTGCACATGCTGATATTGTGATAACGATACATTTGCAATATATTGTGCAGCCCTAGTCGGTATGGAACAAAACTCACCTATATTTCAGTAACATTTTAGGTTTGTATTAATATCACTCATCCTAGTCAAAATAACAATCTAAATATATCCACAGTTAAACTACGATCAGTAGAATTTAATGTATTTCATTAACATGTTCAGTAGCTACTGGAAATGCTAATCACATTTAATTTCTACTGGTAACAATGTAATGGTGGCATATCTATTGTATTTCGTACGGGTTGGCTATAATCCAGTCTAAATTATATCCAAAGATAAAACCGTTTGTTAATTACATAATACAACAACTTGCCATAGACCTGCTGTGGTGTTGAGCAGACTCGTAGCAGCAACCTGGCTCCAGGTAGATGCTACGAGTCTGCCCCGTACCACTGCAGGCTGCAGACATCTACAAATAAACGGGAATGTGGGGATTTTCCTTCTGCTTGTAGCGTTTAGTTATTCTTTAGTTTATTTTTTTCAGAACACCACTTGATCGTGAGCGTGCTAACCGCTAGCATTAGCATTAGCCACTCTTCTCGTAGTTCACTTTTGATCCCAAACTTTAGACCGTTTCTTTTACAATGGTTTATGTCTCTGCTGGTTTCTTTATTTTCCTCCACAGCACCTAGATGACCAGGCAGTGCACCGGTAAAATGTGTCCAGGCTGCGGTGCGCACATTTAACGAAGCCTCGAATCAGTAAAAAATTATTCGATGAATTTAATGAATCGAATCATTCAAATCACTCAATGATTTGTTTCAGCCCTAATTTATACTTTTTTTTAATGGTGAGCTTCAATGACATGTATACACTGCTCAAAAAAATAAAGGAACACTTCAACAACAGTGTAGCTCCAAGTCAATCACACTTCTGTGAAATCAAACTGTCCACTTAGGAATCAACACTGGTTAACAATGAATCTCACCTTTCTGTTGGATCAAATGGAATAGACAACAAGAGTGATTCTGCAGGTGGTGACCACAGACCACTTCTCAGTTCCTCTGCTTTCTGGCTGATGTTTTGGTCACTTTTGAATGCTGGTGATGCTTTCACTCTAGTGGTAGCATGAGACGAAGTCTACAACCCACACAAGTGGCTCAGGTATTGCAGCTCATCCAGTGTCGGACAGCGTAGTGTCCAGAGCATGGAGGCGCTACCAGGAGACATGGAGGAGGCCGTAGGAGGGCAACAACCCAACAGCAGGACCGTCACCTCCACCTTTGTACAAGGAGGAACAGGAGGAGCACTGCTCAAATGGTCACAACCAGACTCCATGAGGGTGGTATTGAGGTATTGAGGCCTGATGTCCACAGGTGGGGGTTGTGCTTTTATAATTGGGATTTAATAAAATTATTATTTATTTCAATTAATTAAAATATAATTACTCGCTAACATTTATTTCCTGATTAAAGAAGATTAATGTATAGTTTTTGTGAACATGAATGTGGTTTATTAAGGGGGATGGCCCTCCCTACGAGTGGGGGGGCAGTGGGCTGACCACCAATATTCTAGGGGGGCCCATACCCCCCGGTTCTTCAATACCAATTTCATCATACCTAGGGCCTGTGAAGGCCCCAGTGTTGATGCTGATGCTGTTTGCGACTTTACAAGAGTGTTTTGTCACGTAACTGGTTCAATTTATCTGCAGAATATATTATGTGCAGCATATTTTAGAGCAAGTGTTTTAATAGAAAAGCACTATTTCTTCATTCATCTGTCATAGGTCATAAAGTTATGGCTGACTGATGCTTCTATATGCAGTAGAATTTTCTCTTTAAAACAACAGATCCTAAAAAGTTCAAACAGAATGCACACATCTTTCTAAGTTGCTACTGTGCATAAAGCTGTAATATCCTGTCTATTACATCCCAAACAAAACAAGTGAGCAGGTAAACACAAGAAAAGTGGTGCAGCCATTCATTTCTGCACTGTGCTTTGTTCCATACCGCTGCCATGTGCTTAATATTTTGAGATGCAGTGCATTACCCAATAGCACACACACAAAAGAAAGCCAATTTTCCAACAGAAAATTTGAGATAATCAAATTCTAGGTTACTGAAATGAAAAGGGAATGTGACAGAGCACACACTGGTGGAAGTGAGGACCACGAATGTTTGTGGATAAATGAAATGAGACAGAGAAAAAAGATTCCCACACATACTGCAGCTATCTCTTGTGTGAATGACTATATTAGTTACAGATTTGACCCGTCATGTGAGTGAGGAAGACTACAGGATAAATATTGTCACTTCCGCTGGACTCTTCCACAGCTTCGTGTTTCTTGTGCTTTGCGTCGGGTTCTAATTATAGCTCATTTTATTTACAGCTAAAACCAGGGCACGTCTGCACATAACAGTTCATTTGTGCTGGCCCAGAAAAACGGGTAAACTAGCCAGAAAACATCTAGGATGTTACTATTAGAGCATTTTGTGTAACAAGAACCATCTTGGATATGGATGCAGCTGCATAATGTATGACATTAAAGCAATGGTGAATGTAATTGTGGTCTTATGGTGTCTCCAGGATGGAGAGGTGTCAGTTGGAGGCAGATCTGTCACAGGATACTCAAATTTGCGTTCTACAAATGTATTCAGAAGGTCACAGTCCTGCTGCTCTGCAGCAGCCTTCCTCATTTAAATTTAATAACAACAGCTTTATGCAAAATATGAGACAGTCAGAGGCTCCAGTAGTAGGATGGAGAACCGAGGGTGCCTCATCTTTCTATGCCTGGGTGGCTTTCAACTCAACACAGCATGGTTTACTATTATGGGAACTGGAACTGATCACAGTGGAAATTTTGCAATCTTTTCATTTATCTGCTCATTTCGTTTTTCTGCTTGGCTGATGTGTGTATGAAACTATAATTTGCATGTTTTTGCTGTTCTGTAAGTTTGTATATTGAATGCTCACATGAATGACGTTCTGAATCTCATTTTTTTATTGTACTCACAGTATTCTTAGTCATTAATGTTTGTGCCTTCTTAGGCTATGCAGCATCAGTAGAAATAATAAAATGCTCAAAAAAACCAACTTGAGATTATGGCAAGACTGTACTCCCAAAGGATTACCAATTTCACCTATGATTAATCTTAAAGACTTTCCTCCTATAGACTCCCATTAGACACACTGCATGGAAGCCATAGGGGGTGGAGCAATCCTCCTTAGAGCAAACTAAACCAATCAATGGATGAACCCAGCAGAAACTAACTGTGAGGGACAGCATGAGGTTAAAGTTGTGTTAGAGAAGATAGCAAATAAAAACAGCACTCACTGACCTCATTCAGACACAATCAAACCTGTCGCACATGAATTTTTAGATTCATGACAGCTAAGAATCAACCAAACTAAAATCTATGTATGTCCATTAAACAGAAAACTCAACAAATATTCTCAATGGAAGAGGGCCACCTGAAATGATGCCTGAAATTTGCATGAAAACCAATTTTAGCAATTCAAACATCCATTCAGCTTCAGCAGAAGTGCATTGTGGCTGAAAAACCTCTCCGAGTTGCTCATTAAAAAAAATCAGTCCAAAAATCTGACAAAGGTTTGCATCAGCTGCACTGAAGTGTTCCGGAGCAAGAAAAAAAAATCCAGGTTATTCTCACCCTCTTCTAGAGATTCTGACTCCCCTTTATAGTCAAGCACCATCTCTCCATTTTAGCTCGACACATATATGAATAAAATTGCCACTGCACCGGAAAGAGCACCATAAATTAAACCACATTAAATATAATCTTGAAGCTGTTACGACTGAGGAGGTAAATAATTATGGCTGTGAAATTTGTTTGCTACAGGCATATTTATCATCTGGCATAAAAGCTGATGCATTCCTTTAGAGAAACCAGGGTTTAAAAAAGAGGAGTGGAGGGTGCACCACTTGAATTAAATTCTCAAAGGAAAAACTTTAGTCTTATTAAATCAGGAAAAAAAGAAAGGCATGCACTCCAACGTTAATAGTGTACTTTAGGGCTGCAGCTATCGATTATTTTAATAATCCATTAATTTGCCACAGTAATTCAATTAATCGAATAATCAGATAAGGCTTTTATTTTTCTTTGAAAATATGTTAAAAATTTAAACAGAGCAATACTAGTTGTAAAAAACAAGTCAGCCAGTATATTTCTACAACATTTATTTCATTCAGCTCTTTTTCATTTGCTGTCTTTAACTCAGCAGCAAATTCAGCAGAGAAGGATGGATTCGCCCAGGCCAGTCTGTCAATAGGGTATTCTACAGTTGACGTCACCACGCAAAGGCTTCTGGGTAGGGTCTGGGTCCGAAACTAAATTTTTGACCCACCGGCCAAGTTGGCCGGTAGATGCTAAAATCTATCGGCCAAGCATATTTTTTACCAGCCAAAACTTTAAATGATTTATATCTACCCAAAGCACGTTATTCTATAATATATTATTTTTGATCCAAACAGAGGAGTGACAACATAATTAAAACATCATTAATAAGAAAAAACAACATTTTAGTAATTTCTGATTTTATTTTTTCCTTTTTAAAAATGTTTTTAATGAACTCTTTTATTGAAATCTAGTAAGACTCCTTGTTTTCTCTGTCCATGAAATCTGGCCTCCTGCTTCTGACAGTCTTTGTGCAACAGCATTACAGCCTTTGGTAGTCCCACATAAACATGAATAGGTAGACGCTGGAGAGCGTAACATCGTCGCCGCCATATTGGATGGGTCCCTCACGCTCTGAACCCAACTGGAGTTAATGCAGGGTGAGCTACTATGCCCGTTTTTTCTACAGCCTACAGTTGCAACAACCGGCTCACTATTGAAAACAGATCACATGGGACTTTTCTGAGACTTTTCTAGCCTTCTCTCTAGCGTACTGGCGGCAAACGGTGCAGCTCATTTGCGCATATTCTGGTTCATAATGTAGCCACAGTTCGCCACGTTTCATTAAATCTTCTGGTTGCCACTGGTCCTGGTGGTTTATCTTCCAGTTCCACGAGTTTTCGTTTTGAAGGCTGGCTGACTCTATTTAAAAACCTCCACATTTCGCCGCTAGTTTTAACACGAAGCTAACCGCTACCTTGATAAACAGTGAATGGGATAGGCGGAAATGACGTAGGGTGCGGCGCTCACGTTTCGCGTTCGCCTGTGTATGTCGCATGCAGGCGGGAGAGGAGCGTCACAGAAATCCTGGAAAAAACTGGAAGGTCACACCAGAAAAAGATTGTATAACCCAGAAGTGAAAGTAAACGAAGTGTCGATTTACAAAATAAAAGTCGAACATTTTTAAAAATTGATTTAATTGAATTATTCCATTTTTCATTTCAGTCCTAGTGTACTTGCTTTAGCCTATGTCTAAGCTATTACTTAGAAAAAAGTGTTCATATATTAGGAGTGGGAGTTTAATGTGTTAATTATGACTAATTAATTAGAAAAAAATAACCCATTTAACTCTTCACGCCTGAAGGTCGCCCAATTGGGGGACGTTGAAATTTAGCAGGGACGAGGGACGTCAGGGACGAGGTCCTGCCCCAAGTGGAGGAGTTTAAGTATCTCGGGGTCTTGTTCACGAGTGAGGGAAGGGTGGAGCGTGAGATCGACAGGCGGATTGGTGCTGCGTCTGCAGTGATGCGGGCGTTGTAGCGGTCTGTCGTGGTGAAGAGAGAGCTGAGCCGAAAGGCGAAGCTCTCAATTTACCGGTCAATCTACGTTCCTACCCTCACCTATGGTCACGAGCTTTGGGTAGTGACCGAAAGAACGAGATCGCGGATACAAACCGGTACAATGCCCGCATCACTGCAGACGCAGCACCAATCCGCCTGTTGATATCACGCTCCACCCTTCCCTCACTCGTGAACAAGACCCTGAGATACTTAAACTCCTCCACTTGGGGCAGGACCTCGTCTCTGACCTGGAGAAGGCATTCTACCCTTTTCCGACTCAAGACCATGGTCTCGGATTTAGAGGAGCTGATTCTCATCCCAGCTGCTTCACACTTGGCTGTGAACTGCTCCAGCGAAAGCCGGAGATCACGTTCTGACGAAGCCAACAGGACCCCATCATCTGCAAAAAGCAGAGACCTGATCCTTAGGCCACCAAAACGGATCCCCTCACCACCTTGGCTGCACCTAGAAATCCTGTCCATAAAATGGTAAATGGCCTGTATTTGTATAGTGCCTTCTTAGGGTTCTACAACCCCCCAAGGCGCTTCACAACACAATCAGTCATCCACCCATTCACACGCTGGTGGGGATGAGCTGCAGCGTGGCTGCGGCTGCCCTGGGGCACGCTGGCGGGGGCGAGGCTGCCGGGCGCTGGCGCTGCTGGTCCCTCCGACCGCCGCCAGCGGGCAGGGCGGGTTGGGTGTCTTGCCCAAGGACACACAGCAGCATTCTCTGTCCGGAGCTGGGATCGAACCTGCAACCTTCTGATTGCTGGACAACCCGCTCTACCTCCTGAGCTACTGCTGCCGCATTCCGCTTGGACTGCCGGTACCTATCAGCTGCCTCCGGAGTCCCACAGGCCAAAAAGACCTGATAGGACTCTTTCTTCAGCTTGACAGCATCCCTAACCACTGGTGTCCACCAGTGGGTTCGGGGGTTGCCACCACGATAGGCACCGACGACCCTGCGGCCACAGTATATATATATATATATATATATATATATACTGTATGAGCATCTCTTTGGGCTCTTTTATGAAGAGTTTTGAGAGGCTAGTTTGAGGCAATATTGCGTTTAGCAATCCTCTCATTTAAAATGAACTAAATGAGGTAAATTCCATTTCATCCTACTAGACTTTCACTAATAATTGGTGTTAATGTACAAAAAACCTCAATTATATCATTATTACATTAAACCATAAAATAGATCTCTATCTGTACCAGATAAGGGTCTGTAATGGTCATTCAAAGGTAGCAAGATGGAAGAAAACAAAACACAAAAACAGCCCTTTTAGTGTTTGCAATATTTCAAAAGAGGAACATCTATCTGACTGCCAAGCCCAATTTTATGGAATTAGGATGGAAGGTGAAGCATGGAAGAATTTTTTACCTTCTGGCAGATGACACAGTTCTGTGTCACTGCCTAACATTTTCAAATAAGACTTTGGCCTTGGTACAAAGTACCTTTTTTGTTGAACATGTGACCTCCTTTTCAGATCTGGAAAAGCAATTATGTGCCTTCATCATTATAACTGCTCACTGCCAAAAGGCAAATAGGTGGACAATGACGTTAATGCCTTTTTGTGCATGTTCATTTGTCTGTAGCGTTACCAAATTATTTAATGGACCACTGAACGAAATTCAAAGAAGCTTACAGAGCGTAATCATTCGATGTACATTTGTAACTGATTAACCTTTCATGTAGCAAACACAAAAATCTCCAAGTAGTCCTAATTTTTAGCTTTCCTGAGCAGGAAATTGGTGTCGTAGTAGCCGATAGTCATTCACATCACATGGTTTGAGCCGTAACGGACCATGCAAGAGCTTCATGTCACACTTTGGTTTTAACACAACCACACCTGTCTCTTGGGAAAATATCTCATCAGCCAACTGATCAATGAATGCACATTTAGCTACAACAAATTAACCTTTAGCATTTTCTCCATGCAGCATGGCTGCTGCAGCTTATTTGACACTGACAAACACAAACGAGAGCACATAACATCACAACACATGTTCTGAGTGATAAAAGATCAAGTGAGAGCTTGCATGATGTCAGTTTCACGATTTGTCCAAAACACCATGAGTCCATCAATTCACTCCATCAAGATTAGACTGGCATGAAAGATAGTGTGAAAATTCATTTCTTCAAGGAATTTTTATCATTGAATTAATATTTTATTATACTGATGTAAATGATTCAAAGCTAGAAATGTATAATAGTCTGAAGATTAAAGCTTATCGGATTAATTTAGTTAGAATGTTTTAGAAAGATTTCGTTTTGTCTAAACAGCGTTCAGATTATACCAATATTTCACAAATTTGAAATCCCTCCATCTAATTGAAAGAAAAAATTCAATCTTTACTACAAACCCAAGGGAACAAATGAAAAATGTTTCTTTTAGTACCATGCTTCTCATACTGCAACATTTTTAACTGTCTTTCTCTGTGGAGGCCTATTTGTGCTCATTTCTGGCATCTTGGAGACGTTTGTGAATAATGCTTGAAGGCGATTTAAATATTATTACCTTGAACGTTTTTGCCACAAAGAAAACGGGCGCCTGGAAATGAAAATGCTGACCCGATTCTTGGTATCAGTCCATGACACAATGAGCAGTTCACATAATAACAGCGTTCCAGGTGCAATACGAAGGATCAGAAACAATTAGGTAAATCTCATCCTCTGACCACACAGGAGGTGGAGCACTTTGATGCAGAATCTGATTATTTCCAGTCCAGCAGCTCAAGAGATGAACATGTAAGACTGATACAAATATTTCTGACTTGCTACTGGTGCCGTTAAACACTTCTCCTGTGGAGGTGTGCACACTGTCTGCAACCTTAACATGTGGGGAGGCATATCCCTGCAGCACCCAAGCATTAAGAATTAATCTTCAAAAACAGATTTGGTATACATTAGGAGGAACAGTTCTTTGCTGCAGTTACAAGCTTCTTTATTGATTTGGTGTGCAGCAATGTGTTTTAGTTTACAGATACAGTAGCTTTACAGAGGATGACTACACAGTTTGAGACGTCTTAGACTTTAAGATTAAATAAGTGTTACAGCGCTGTGGAAAGCTAAGGTTTCCTCTGTTTTTGCTTCTTTTGACAAACCAAAATGTTCCAGATCAGAAAACAGATTTCAATTTCAGGCAAAAAAAAAAAACCTTAATAAATATAAAATGAAGTTTTCAAATGTCAAATGTACATGTATTAAGGAAAAACCCAAACCAACCTGGACATTTGTGAAGAAGTATTTGGCCCACTTGTTAAAATATGAATAAACTCCAATAATCACATTATTTGGAAAACTGAGTTCAGTCTTAGTAGCCATATAGACCTGATTTCTGCCAGACCTGTAGAATTGAAAAACATTTCTGACAACGTGAAGTCGGCCAAAAGATCTCAAAAAGCAAAGCATCCATCCCTGTTCGAAGGAAATTCAAAATGTTCCAATCAGCTATTACGTTTAGGGGTCAGATACTTTTTCCTTACAGGGCTAGGTTGGTCTGATGTCTCCGCCATGTTGGGAGGAAGGTTACATTCAAACAGATTTCATTCTCAGCTGGCTGGGGGGTTGTCGGTTTTTCTCCTCTCAAAAAGGACAAAGATGGACGTAGTCATTGTTTACTGCCCGCAGGGTTGCAAAGTCTGTGCCAAACTTACGCTGCAGCGCCGGCATATTTAATACGACGCAGCAGTGTTTTGTAAAGAACCGAAGCCAGTAAACAGGAGCGACCCAGGAGTTATTTCTTGTACCAGCAAGAAGCCATGGCATCTTTTTGGTTTACTCCAATAGCTCTTCCACCCTAGCATCGACTCCACTCCACGCAGCCCGCCCCAGCCTGGCTGGGTTGATTACACACATCCTTAGGAATGTGGACGTGACTGTCACTAGTGCTGGGTATTGTGGCCAATTTCCTAAATCAATTCGATTTCGATTCATAAGGCTCTGAATCAATTAATCACGATTCGATTAGATTAGATTGGATTCAGTTCAAATTGATTTGGATCGTATAGCATTGCCACTACTGTGTGTTTCTCTTGATATGTGCATTTAGCGTCTTTTTACGTTCTTTTCATTTAGCGACTTATTGTTAGAATTGGGTGTTGCTGAGGTAGAAAACATTTCTGTCGTTTAGACGAGCTTCTTCCCATTAAGTAGATGTGCAGTTTGTGTATAAAGGTACACATTAAGCATGTTTTTGGAACAAATTTGTACCCGGAAGGGCCTGCAGATCCGGTCCCAGGTCAGTCTGATTCAAGGGGGCAAAAATCGATCTTAGGCCTAATGAATCAATTATGCAAAATGTATATGAAATCGATCCAAAATCAATTAAATCGATTTTTTTACCCAGCCCTAGCAGTCACGCACGAAGATATCAGTGATGTCATGAGTGCATCTCCAAACAAGTGGGCGGAGCAAAAGAGCACAGAGAAGGCTGCGGTGTCTCCCTTAAATTAAACAAAGGTGGTGGTGAACAGTGTTGTTTTTGGAGACTCTGACTCTGATATTGCATCCAGCTTTGCTGTGTTTCCAGGCAGCCCAAGCCTGGCATTTTCACACAATTCACCTTTAATCAATGAATCATCAATTCAAAACTGTATTTTCTGTTTATTCAGGTTATCTTTATCTGAAAGATGAGTATTTTTGCTGATTTTGAACACATGATTGTGACAAAAAAGCAAAAAAATAAAAATAAATCAATACTTTTTCACAGCACAATAAAACACCAGCAGCCGACTAGGTCAGCCTCAACTACTGCTAAACAAGATGCCTAACAGCTGGAAGAATCCTTGGTTTAACAGAGTTCATGGAGTTATGAGATAGTCGATTGTTTTTGATTATTTGATTTAGCAACAATTCACAAAAAAGTGATGCTGTAAAAAAGCTAAACAAGACCAATATAAACTGAGTTTTATATCAATACTTGTACTGGTGGGGTTTTAGCTAGATGGTCACTTCTTAAAGACTATTCATCTTCAGTGTCACCTGTCAAAGTTAAAATTAATTGGTATGAATACAAACGTCTCAGTATCCTCCAGAGTGTGTGAAGAGAACACCAAGGCCCTGGTGCTTTGACATTTATTTACTCGTTTGTCATAAATCATTTTGTTAGAACAAAGTTTTAGACAGATTACATGAAATAAACTTTATATCATTCTTGCATTTTTTCACTCTAAATCAAACCATTTTGTCTAAATCTTAACCTTTCCCTTCCTATTTTTCATATAGTCATTCATTTTAACCACATATCATGTTGTCCAAACTTTATCCAGTATGTTTCTAGTTTTGAAAAAGGGGGGAAAAAAATCATAAATGTCAATGATTTTTTTTCTGTTTTGTTGTTTGTTTTCTTAACACATTTAATGAATTATGAAGCTTCATGTGTAGGCCCAGAAGAATTCCACATCCCTTTGAAATTTTAAATAATACACTCCAACCACTTTGGTCTCAAGGCAATGAGCGAACAATGCTGTGAGGGTTTTCTTTTGATCGTGGAGACAAACAAATCAAAACAGGCTGTTGAACACTTCAAATATAACATAAAAACAAGTCTTGAAGAAGTAGCTTTCCTGCATTTTCTTGTCCTGCACAATCATCACTATAATTATTCTAACTCCTCTTGTCACCATCCATCTCCTTCTAAAATAAGCACAGGAGTGGTATCTTTAATGCAGTAGCTTCCAAAGTGTATGCTCTTCTGGCTCAGAGCCCAGGGGGGCAGAGGATGCTTCGGTCATAAAAAGAGAAACTTTGAGAATCTGAAGACCTCATGCAGGTGCATCTCAACTGGATTGGCTTCCATGTGTTTAACCATTTTGTTCACCTCTAAGTGTTTGACCCACGCACCATTATTCAATTTCATCTCTTCATGAACTTTGGAAAATTTGTAATAGCAAAATTTTTATGTTGAATAGTTTTTAAGTTGTGAACCATCTCTGGTTGCAATTTGGGCAGAGGTTATTGCCTATGTGTCTATTTTTCTAAAAACTATTTATTTTAAATACCCCCCCCCAAAAAAAATAAATAAATCAATAAATAAAAAATAAAAAATTCACCACCTGGATTTAACTAAACAAGCAGGTATTTATTTTTATTTTTATTTAACCTTTATTTAACCAGATGAGTCGATTGAGAACTCATTCTCATTTACAACGACGATCTGGCCAAGAAGCAGCAGCAACAGACACATAGTTAGCTTTACACAAACAGATAAGATAAAAAAAAAGCAGATAAAGATAAGATAAAACAGCTAGACATAAAAACAAAGGACTGTTCTCATATATAATATGTACAAGTAATCAAAACAGACTTAAAACAGTCTTTAAGTACTCAGAAGCAGACACATTGATCAGAAACTATTGAATGCTATGAATTATTGAAGGTAGATAATGGAACGTAGGTAGTGAGCTGTAGTGAATTTTGCAGTTCATTCCAATCATTGGGAGCAGCAAACTGGAATGAGGAGCGGCCAAAGGAGGTGCGAGGTTTGGGAATAACCATAGAGATTAGGTTACTGGAACGTAAAATGCGCTGGTTGTTGGAAGTGATGAGTAATGAGCGAAGATATGACGGTGTTCTACCGATGATTGTTTTGTATATAAATTGATACCAATGTAACAACCTGCGGGAATGGAGTGATGGCCAGTTAACGAGTGAGTACAGATCACAATGATGAGTAGTGAAAGGGGCACCAGTGACAAAACGGATTGCTGAGTGATAAATGACATCGAGTTATGAAGAAGTTTTTTGGAAGAGGTCCTATAAATGATGTCACCGTGATCTAAGATGGGAAGGATTGTCATTTTGACCAAGGCTTGCTTTGCAGAATGAGTAAAGGATGACCTGTTGCAGTATAGAAACCCAATCCTTGACTTGACTTTAGAGAGTAATGAATTAATGTGAATGTCAAATGAAAGTGAGCTGTCAAGCCAGATACCAGATACTTGTAGGAACTGACAAGTTGTAGTTCTGTACCATCCAGGGAAACAATACTAGGTAGGAGCCTCCTATTGGATAATTAATGCATGGCAACAAGTTATTTACCCCAACTGGTGCAATGAGCTGCTTCTCATGTCTTCAACAGCCATGTGGAAAGACACATCTGGTGGTCGTGGAAAAGATGTTAGTCTGTGTGAGAAGGGTCACATCATTGGCATGCATCAAGCAGAGAAAACATCTAAGGAGATTGCAGAAACGACTAAAACTGGGTTCAGAACTGTCCAACGCATTAATAAAAACTGGTGTGATGAGTCCAGATGGACCCTGTTCCAGAGTGATGGGTGCATCAGAGTAAGAAGAGAGGCAGATGAAGTGATGCACCCATCATGCCTAGTGCCTACTGTACAAGCCTGTGGAGGCGGGGCTATGATCTGGGGTTGCTGCAGTTGGTCAGGTCTAGGTTCAGCAACAGGATGTGCTCCAAGAATGAGGTCAGCTGACTACCTGAATCTACTGAATGACCAGGTTATTCCATCTTCCCTGATGGCACGGCCATATTCCAAGATGACAATGCCAGGATTCATGGGGCTCAAATAGTGAAAGAGTGGTTCAGGGAGCATGAGACATCATTTCCACACATGGATTGGCCACCACAGAGTTCAGACCTGAACCCCATTGAGAATCTTTGGGATGTGCTGGAGAAGGCTTTGTGCAGCGGTCAGACTCTACCATCATCAATGCAAGATCTTGGTGACACATTAATGCAACACTGGATGGAAATAAATCTGGTGACGTTGCAGAAGCTGATCGAAACAACGCCACAGTGAATGTGTGCTGTAATCAAAGCTAAAGGTGGTCCAACCAAATATTAGAGTGTGACCTTTTTTTTTAGTGGCTGTGCGGTGTATTTTGAGTCACTATGCCTGGTTTATTCTGTTTTTCGACATTTGCATGTTTTTATTTCTCCTATTCTATTAACACAAACTAATGAAGCATTGATTTGTTCTGTGATATTTCATCCTTTCCATTTTGCAAAAATTTCAGAAGTAAAAAAAGGTATTTGGTGTCATGTTTGTCATATAAGAGGAGTACTCATGGACAATATGAAAAGTAACCACACCACTGGCTAGTTAATACAAGTCCGTTAAAACTGGATTTAAAACGGTGAACAAAACACGGTGTGAAATGTTTTCCTTATGAAGATGTTTTATTGATTATGGAAGACAGCGACCATGAGTTGAGTTTCCTCAAAGAAAATGTAAAAGCAGTCAACAGTTTGGCTGTTTTGACAGGTTTGAAATAACTGTTTAATTTGCACTTATTTCTTCAAAATTATTTTTTCAGCCCACAGCAGAAAAAAAATCAATAAGCTTTGTCAATGCTCTGTTTCCCTTTACAATGAAAACTTCCTAATATATTTTCTCCAATATTAAGCAACACAACAAAGGTATTTAATAACTAAAAACAGCTGAAAGGCATATATGCACTGGTGCAGAAAGCTAATTTGTCTGAATGCTGCTTGAGACATTCACTGACCCGTGACGTGCACGTCTTTCTCTCAGCTTCACCTGCATAAAAACCACATAGAGTCGCAGTCGGTCCAGCAAAACAATCTGATGTTGGGCTCAAATATTATTTTAAGAGAGGGCCGCGACAGGGTGAGAGGTCCACAGCAACAACACAAGCAGCCATGAAAGAAGAGAAGATGAAAGGCTTGTCACTGCTTATTGCTGCCCTGCACATTGCTATCAATATAGAATGAGGACAGGAACATTATCGCTATGATGGGGAAAGTCAGAATGGGGACAAAGAAGCTGGTGAAGAAGATAAAGATAAAAAGGATCTAAATCAAAGAGAATCTTCACATCTTTACATGCAGTGACAGCAAACTGTACATGTTTTTATTATGGCTCGCTGTTTCTAGTTGCAACAGTAAAACTGGCGTTAAAATAATGGTTGTGTTGCATTAATTAAAAAAATCTGACATCTTTTGTCACATAAACACTTTAAATATGAGACAGGAGTGACAGCTAGCTTTGCATGCTGCTAATTATTTGCTGGAACTGCCCTGTTTATTCATCTATTATTGAATATTTGAGAAAATTGTCTTTGTATTCTGACAGCACATGGTTGGACATTAATAAATGACCAGTTGTGTCGTCTGAAGTAAAGCATGTGAATGGGAAGAGGAGCCCAGTGTTGATAATAAAGATGAATCTGAATCCTGAGATACAGAAATAGTGCTCCCTGTGTAGTTACAGAAGAAAAAAGTCTTACAACAAATGATCAAAGATTTGTATTTGGAGAAAGAAACTGGGCACTGCAAATGCTGCCTTTGGGACTCACATTTACACTCAATCTACAAGCATTGTCTTCTTCTGGCTAAAGTCTGTGATCCCCTCAGAACAGTTAACAGTTTGCAACTACCTTCTGGGGATTTTGGTACAGTTACTAGCTTTGTATTTTTTCCTTAGAAGCTAGGACATGCCAAGAAAACTGAGATGAGTAGAGCTCTTTCTCCTTTATAGCGTATACTATAAAGAAGAATGTGATGACAAGATTCAACAGAAACAGGATCACTCTTAAATATTTGTTTTTCATCATTTCTGTGGAAGATGAAAAGATGCTTTATTATACATTCCATAGTGTAAATAGACATGTTAAAACATGCAGCTTAAAGACCCACTCCAATCATCTTTTTAGCTGTTTTAAACGGTTCTCAGTGGTCTTTAAACTATGATTATGACGTTTTTAGACAAAATCACAAAACCTGTGTTGTTTTCTAGTACGTAGTTTCTCATTAAAAATTTGCCTCTGGGTTGTGGGTGGAGCCGTTGGTGCAGAGCCCCGCCCTTTTCCCAGCTGTTAAGAGGTTTCTGTTTATGCTAACTCTCTATGCTAGCATGCAGCACTGGCTGCTAGCATCACGTCAGCTCCATAAATAGCTGACGTAATGCTAGCTCTCTGTGCTAGCTTGCAGCACTGGCTGCTAGCATCACATCAGCTCCATAAATAGCTGATGTAATGCTAGCAAACAGGCCGCTGGTTGAATTAGCTCCTGACAGAAGAAACTAAACTTAGCGGTAAAGATACAGGCTGTCCACTTGATGGTGTCTTAATGGAAGCCACTGCATCCAGCTTCAAAAGTCATTTAGAAGCAAAGCCCGTTTGTTTTGCTAAAGCAGTCTTCACTGAAATGCTGACTGCAAACCAACGCGTGTTTTTTAAAGTTCCTGAGACCAAGGAAATGAATCCATTTGTGTCTAACAGAAAAGGATTTTGGTAAAGTGTGAAAGCTAATTTCACTATCTCTCTTCTTAATATTACATCCCGCTACAGCACATTGGTGTTGATCCTCCATCTTCTTCTCTACTCCTCAGAGCCTCAGGGGGCGGAGTGGCGTGGAGTTTGTGCTCCGCCCACTGGCTTTGTGACGTCACAAACCCAGTCATTTTCAGGCTGCATTTTTTCATCTGCTACTGATTCACAGAGATTTGAATGCAGAAATAGTCAGAAATGCAATTTTGAGCTTAAATTTCTTTAGCTATGTCCTGTAGCGTAAGAAAAATGCCTCAAGAACCTGTTAAAAACAGAAAAAACACAATTTTCATTGGAGTGGGTCTTTAAATTCACAGGTGCGTTATTGATGCATCTTTATTTGGTAAGATAAAAATACAGTCAATACATTTAAATGCATCTATGGGCAATGTCTAAAGTTTTGAGAAACATTTCAGCATCTCCCACTCTGGATAAACCTTCAGAGTCAATTTTATTTGTTTTACACTTTTTACAGTTGGAGTGTAAATGCACTAGAATAATGTCCATTCATCTAATTTAGTTTTTATATAGGAGTAGATAAATATACCTCCTTTATGTAAAAGAATAAAGTATAGCTCCCATTCACAACGTAAGTCATCTCAAGGCACTTTAAAAGCAAACGTTCCAATTGAACCTACTTATTAAACAGAGCAATGAAAATGACAAAAATTAACATGCTGAGTCCACAAATACCAGGATAAAGCATCAATTAAACTCGTGTCACCACTGCATATATAAAGCTGAAGTTAGGTCAATTATTCAATAAGAGCTAATCACAAAAACCACTTTCCCCTCTTGAGAACATCTCACAAATATAGGTTGTACTGTACGCTTGATGCAGGAGGAGAGCTTGAGGGGTTTTACCAAATTAAAGAGCCCCTAAGTCAAAATTTAAAAGAAATGTGGTTGAAGTCCTACATTATTTTATCCCTCTTGTTACATTTGCCACAAACTGATATTTCCTGTAATCCAATCACAAAACCAAGACAACGGATTTCATTTTTGTGTAAATTTTAAACCACATAAAGGTGTCATGGCATTTTTGACTGTCAATAAAATGGTTAATATAAGCAGAATATTACAGAGAGCTGAAGGTAATTGTTTTGTGCAAACGCAGCGCTGAAGGTGTGTGTGTGTGTGTGTGATCAAACCCTTTCATTGTCTGGCTGATTCCATTACTTTTGAGGAATTTTACCAGAATGAAATTATGTGCAGGGAACAAGGGAACTCAGCTTGTATCTTTGAAGGAATGTGCAGATTGCAAATTTAATTTTCACCCTCACTTATTTCCTTTTTTTTTTTTTTTGTTGCAAAGCCTTTATAATGCAAGAGTGATTTTTAGGAGATTACACACTCAGCGTGTTTTAGAAAAAAACCAAAACTCTTTGGGAAACTATATTATGTTCATGTATATTATCTTCAAATATTTTTGCATTGCATTTATTAAAAAAAACGTAAAACATGGATAATTCATATCAGTGAAACATACTATAATTTAAAGACAACCAAATCTCTCCATGTGACAATGGATTTGAATGACCACTTGAGTTTGTAGTTGTCTACACTTCATTGTAAATTTTAAGAATTTCAAAGAAAGTCTCAATGATTAATTTTTCCATGTCTCCACAGGTAAACAATAGGATGGTGTCTGGAGAGGCAGGAGGGCACAGCTACTTGGTGGCATGCTGGCAGCCCATCCTGATCCTGATGCTGGGCACCGTTCTTTCTGGTTCCACCACCGGCTGCCCTTCAAGATGTGACTGCAACGCCCAGGAGCGTTCGGTCGTTTGCCACAGACGGAGACTGGCTGCTCTTCCTGAGGGCATCCCCACAGAAACAAGGCAGTTAGACCTCAGCAAGAACCGTTTGAAGACTCTGGGGCCTGAAGAGTTCATTAATTACCCTCAGCTGGAGGAGTTGCACCTCAACGAAAACGTTATCTCATCCATTGAGCCTGGGGCTTTTGGGAACTTAATGAATCTTCGAACTCTAGGTTTACGTAACAACCAGCTGAAGCTCATTCAGCTAGGGGTGTTTACAGGCCTGACCAACCTGACACAGCTGGATATAAGTGAGAACAAAATTGTCATTTTGCTTGACTATATGTTCCAAGAGCTGTATAACCTGAGGGCTTTGGAAGTTGGTGACAATGACCTAGTCTTCATCTCACCTCGATCGTTTCATGGCCTCAGCAACCTTGAAAGTCTGGATATTGAGGGATACAAACTGGCCTCTGTTCCCACTGATGCCCTCAGCCATCTTCATAACCTGTTGTCTCTTCGATTACGCTATCTGAACGTCACTGTCATAAGGGATTACTCCTTCAAGAGGCTGTACCGACTCAGAGCGCTGGAGATTTCTCAGATGTCTGCCCTAGATACAATGACACCAAAATGTTTGTTTGGACTCAACCTCACGTCATTGTCTGTCACAAACTGTAATCTTACTGACATTCCCTACCAAGCCATCAGTCACCTCAGATATCTTCGATTTCTGAACCTGTCCTTTAATCCCATTCATACTGTGGAAGGAAACCAATTGTTCAATCTACAGAAGCTCCAGGCTTTTCATTTGGCTGGTGGGAGGTTGGTGACCATTGAGTCCTACTCATTTCGAGGACTCAACCATCTCCGTGTTTTTAATGTATCAAGCAATAGCTTGAGCACCCTGGAGGAGTCTGTCTTTCACTCAGTAGGCAACCTGGAGACCTTAGCGTTGTATGGCAACCCCTTGGCCTGCGACTGCCGGTTACTGTGGGTCTTCCGTCGGAGGTGGAGGCTTAACTTTAACAAACAACAGCCCACTTGTACTTCACCCATGCTTGTACAAGGAAAAGAGTTCAAAGAGTTTCCAGACATACTCCCTTCTGATTACTTCACCTGCCAGAAATCAAAGATTGTGGATTACAAGGTTCAAGAAAGTCATGTAGATGAAGGAACTACAGTCCATTTTTCTTGTAAGGCAGAAGGTGATCCATTTCCAACGATAATGTGGCAGTCTCCAAAAAAGGAATACATAACTACCAAGACTGTGGGGTCGAGACTCTCTGTGTCCAGTGAAGGTACTCTGGAGGTGCGATATGCCCAAATCCAGGACAATGGCACCTACGTATGCATTGCCAGTAATGCAGCAGGCAACCACAGTAAAGCTGCCCACCTTTTTGTACATAGCTATTCTCCAAATTGGCCCCACCAGCCAAACAAGACATTTGCTTTTATTTCCAACCAGCCAAGTGACGAAGGTGCTAATGTGACCCGGGCAACGGTTCCATTTCCATTTGATATAAAAACACTCATTGTTGCAACCACCATGGGATTTATCTCTTTTCTTGGAGTGGTGCTCTTCTGCCTTGTAATATTATTCCTCTGGAGTAGAGGGAAAGGCAATACCAAGTCAAGCATTGAAGTTGAATATGTGCCACGCAAAGAGGAATCCGAGGAAGCCAGTCCAACTGAGGCACCTGTACAATTCAACATGAAAATCATGTGAATCCTACAAGCTTACAAACTGCAGTTGGGATGCATACTACCATCGTTTAAAATATGTAATCAGTTTATGAGTGGTAGCACAGCTGAAAGTGCATCTTGAAACTATACCCTTGACTTTTTTTTACTTCAGGGACTAATTCTTTCAGAAGCAAACGTTGAACATTGGTTCAGATCTCTGTACATGTATGTAGTGTACAGTATGTTAACATGCACCCAACAACCAGATTGTTGTTTGGAATCAAATAAGGGTCGCATATGAATAAAGCACAGTTACACAACCTGACAAAGGGGCTGCTGTTGGTAAGGACTTGGGGAATCATTTTAAAGGTATGGTTTTTATTTTCAAAATATCTTGTTGAGATTTTTTTCACTCTGAAAGTTACTTTTGGTTTTGATGGAAGAAGCACACAGATCTCTTGAGTGAAAGCACAGTGGTATTGTGTTTTCCCCTATCACAAGAAAACAAAAGGTATTTCATAAGTATTACTGTTTTCAGGTAAATTTATTAAGAAAGTGCACTCCTGTTTTCTGCAAAACTCAGAGACATTGCAAACACAAGAAAATTCATAAAGTAAATTATTTCAAAGGTGTGTAATATCAGTTGTTGACTCTCATTTGTAATATCTATACAGAACAGTTAGCGAGCACTGGCATTTCTGCTATTTTTCCAGTGTCATTAAATTGTGTGTTGAAATTTTCTCTGGACTCTCTGGTGGTGTTGTCCCAAGGAGTCCAAAACTTAAAATATAACCTTTCCTTTCAAACGGTGCAGCAGGAAAGTCAATTTGTCAAGTCACCTTCAAGCCCACAGAATCCTTCAGTCAACAGTTGGACTTTTCCTGGTAAAATAAGAAGTGTGCATGTTACCACACTGCTTATGAAAAAATGTTTTCTGCTTATTTCAACCAGCAAAGGTTTGTCATTAAATGTATCTTCAATGTTGCAATATATATAGATTTATTTTCTGTATTTTAATCTTCCATGTACATTATGCTATAACCCATAGCAATGCTTTAATAGCTGTGGGTTCTGAGAATACTGCAATCCAAAGAGCAGATTAAAAATCCAGTAAACATGTTTTTGATGTAACTAAACTGACATAGAGTTGTTTCTGCTAGTCATATTGCATCAAAACACCCCAAAAAAGGTAAAAAACATACCAAATATAAAAGAAGGGGTTTGCTATTGGACATCTCAGCACTTTATCAAAGTCCTGATGTTACGACGTTACCATATAGCTCAAAAGTAGTGACAATATTTATTTGTGGGCTTACAAAACTATTCAAAAGTTTCCCAGAGAACAGTATTTATATTTAAAATTGAGTTCTAGGCCTCATGAGGTTTTCATGTTGTCAAATTAATTTCATGGTTGAGGTCTGCTCAGAAGATAATGTGTTCTTTAACTATTACTTATACTTGTTTAAAAGGGATGGCCAACTGGAAATCCCAGTGAAATGAAGAGCATTTTATACTACAGGGTATTATTTTATGCTAAATGAATGTGAATAAAGAATTTCTTGTGCTGAAATAATCTTCAGAGAGCTAATTGCTTTACTTAAGAGGCACCAAGTGAAGCCAACTTTTACAGCAGCACAGTCATTTGCTTTAGTGAAGCCATTTTTATTCTTGGCTAATAACGACCATTAGGCCTCTAATATTTCTCTTTGCTTTTAGAGTTTACAGTAGGCTACAGCTTTGCTTCCAAAGTTACACAGATATACCGTACGTACAACTCTACCTAAGCTTGAGGTGTTGGATTCTTCATTTTTTCTTATTATCCTGATACTAAACCTCAGTATTTGCATAATAATAATAAAATTAATGACGATGATAATAATAATAATAATGATAATAATAATAATAATAAAATGAATAATGATGATGATAATAACAACAATGATAATAATGATAACAATAATAATAATAATAATCACGCTTGTTTTTTAATAATTCTTTAAAAGGGTAATGTGTAAGTAGAAGTCAAAAAAGCAATGCTGATTCGTCTCATGAGTTGGAAACTAAACTGGCATGAAAATAAATAATCAATGACAGTAAAAATAAAACATTAATGTAATAAAAAGTTTGAGAAAGTGGAATCAAAAGTTACCAGAAACCATCAGAACAGGTAAACGGTTTAGAGCTCACAATGAACTACAGATTAGTGACTTGTCATGAACGAATCATTCAATAATCAAGAATCACTTTATTGACTCATGAATCACGAGTCTAAATCCCAACTGACTCATTTACTGACTCGTCTCTGTTACTGTTAGCAAACTAGTTTCATTAGTAGAAATATATCTAGCTTATCGTTAAAATAGTGGAAAAAATAACAGCCAGTTTCTTAATAAAAGCTTTTTCTTACCTGTTCTGCCCTGGAAGCTCATCAGTTCCCAGCAGCATCGCTCTGCTAACAGCACATTTGAATCACTCACCCCCTCCCTTCCTGAAATCTAGCTTCAAATGTCCGGTGCTAAATCGTAGAATGAACGAAGTTCCTCCGTAGCGGGCCTCACTCAGAGGACAAGCGAATCACTCACCCCCTCCTTCCCGGGTTTTAGCTCAAACGAGTCACTCAGTGGAGGCTCGCAGTACCGCTAACCCGTCATGACTCACTCAGCTCGCGTACGAATCACTCACTCCTCCCACCCAGGTTTCAGTTCATAGGCGTCACCCAGTGGAAGCTTGCGGTACTACAAGCTCACTCACCCCTCCTTCCTGGCTCTCAGCTGCAGAAACTCAGGCTGTTACAGGGGAAGAGTTGCTCCTTCACCTGAGCTGAACTCCGATCAATCCCTCATCTTAGCGGTAGGATTTACATAGAAAGAGGAGCAAATTAAGTTTTTTTTGCACTCTGGGGAACTGACTGATTTTGGTGAGTGACTCATTCAAACTCGATTCAGTAAAAAGAATCGAGTTTACCATCACAGACACTGATGAGTTCAGGTAGAGTGTGGCGGATGGGCGATCACTGCTTGAGAACAGGACAGATGATCTGAAGTGAGAAGAAATGAGGGAATTAATCATTTAATTGCATATATTAAAACAATAAATAAGCACTTGTAAGCTTTAGGTGTTGTTTCTATGGTGTGGTACACACTATAGGAATAAACTATTTACCTTGCTTTAGATGTAACAGCTGGGGCTCACATAATAAAAATATCTTCCAGTTTAACGTGGCAAACATGGCCACTGTGTTTGCAGGCAGGTTTGTGTGAATATGAATATGTAAATGACATGAAATGAAAATGCCACAGTGTACGAAAGCTTAACCCATTTGCCCAAGACCACTAGAGTCTTATGTTTGAGCAACTTCTAGAAAATGACAACAAATATGTACTTTAATTTATCTTCTTGGACTGAAAGCGGTGTTGCTGCCCACTAGCCATCTGTAATGGTTTGTGCTGTTTGCCTGCTGATCACAGACTGAATGCAAGACTTGTGAACCGATAAGAGTATGTTGGTTTTTGCAGCAGGGTATTTATAACAGGGAGTGAATTGCTAATCTGCTTTGGGTTTAGATCATTTTCCTATCCTCACTATTAATTAAAAAAGAGAAGAAAATACCACTTTTCAGATAGGAAGGAACCAACATATGTAGAAAATCGTATCATATTCAAATGTGTTTTAGCGTCCACATGTGCATTTTTCATTGTTTACTAGCAGTCTTTCTCAAAGGCAAAGGGTTTATCTGTTTTTTTATTTCATTTCATTTTTGACAAACATAAACTAAAATTGATCATCCACTATAACTGAAAAATATTTGATTCCACTTTCACTCTCGGCTGCGTCTGTAGCAGAATCACAACATCTACTGGAAGGCTTCCAGTTGCTACGTTGTCTGAGGAAAAAGGAGAGCATTTTATTTATGCCTCAATTTCATGCAAGACAAACTTACAAGGCTCGCTTTATGGAGTTACGGCGGCATACCGGCTTATAAAAGACACAAGCAGTAAACACCCAGATATCGCTGAACCAAGTAATCACCAAAACTTTCAAATCGATTTGCTAATGATTCTAAGGTAGAGAAGTTGATAAATAGGATAAATAAATAAGTAGATGGTGTTCATTTTGTTTGGATGGAACCACAGTTACATGAAAACTGGTCTGAGGCAAGTTTGTCTTCCAGATGTTGGCCTTAGAGAATAAGCAGGACTCTGCAGATTTGCTCATTAGACGAGAAGAAACCAGTAATAAACATATTCATTGTGGTCATTATAAGAAATTGCATTAATTTAAACTAGGGGTGGGAATTTAACGCGTTAATTATGATGAATTAATTAGAAAAAAATAACGCGTTAAAAAAATTAACACATTTAACCCTTTAAGCCCGAGGGTCCCCCAATTGGGGGATGTTGAAGTTTAGCAGCAAAATCCATGCCCTAAATATCAATCTAGTCAAGCTGCACCTCTACAGAAAGCTCAGAACCTTGGCTACAAGACCATGTAAACCTTTTTTATGTGCTCCAAACACAACTAACACTACAATCAAATGAGTGATCAGAAATCCCTCTTCATGTGTTTTTGCCTTCATTTCTGTCTCTAATGATGCTAAATCATCATTATTATTATTATTATTATTATTATTATTATTATTATTATTATTATTATTATAAAATAGTATTGTACTTTTAGGTCTGTCCTATTGTTGCCAGTGATATACATTTTTTTCTCCTGTTTTAAGTTGAAATACAATTTAAAAGCATTTTTTTTAGAAATTAAAAGATTAGAAATGACAATAATAATGTCAATGACTATTGTTTGATTCTCTGTCTCATTATCTTTAATTTTAAAAAATTGCTTTTGGGGCAAATTTTCTTGAACGATTAAAATGCGATTAATCAAGATTAATTAATTACAAAGCCTGTAATTAATTAGATACATTTTTTTAATCGAGTCCCACCCCTAATTTAAACAGATAATCTTTTTTCTCCATGTAGTTTGTTAGAGAGTATATAAGAATAAGAAATAAGCCAACGCATGACCAGATGTAACACAAATAAAGAGACTTCTATCGTAAACCAGGAAGAAACACAACAGATGAACTGATTTAACAGTTTGTGTTTGAAAGCTGAGATCAGACTCAGCACTTTGTCAAACCAGAGGCAACGTGACGCTTCCAAACTACTGAACTCAAAATAGCATCTTTGATTCATTTGATTAATTTTTTGATCTGTCAGGAGCCTTTTTCTCTTTTGTTGCATCAAGTTAAAAAAAAACTAAAAATACACCCGTATCCGTGTCATTAGAGTGGGGTGTGGCGTGATTGAAACAATTAATTTGGGATGTGATTCAATAATTGGCTCATAATTACTAGTGATGCGTGCCTTAAACTGTAGGTTCATCAAATATCCTCAATATACCCAGCATCATTCATCATGCAATCTCAGCTGACTTTATCATAACTTTAATTGTACTTTAATTACAATTTCTTTTGTTTAATTAGGAGGAAGTGTCATTTCTCTTGTGTGCTTCTAATGCAGAGTAGGGAGCCCTGGTCCTGGAGAGCTGCTATTCAGCATGTTTTAGAGGTTTCCCTGCTTCAACACAGTTGATTCACCTGTTCAGCAGCTCATCCAGCAGAAGCCTGTTAATCACCTGCTGAATAAAATCAGGTGTGTTGAAGCAGGGACACCTCTAAAACATGCTGGATAGCGGCTCTCCAGGACCAGGGTTCCCTACCCCTGATCTAATGCATCACAGTGGATCTTTAATCCAGAAGAAGTTTGCATTTTATAACTACACGTGTGATTTTACTGGGATTAGTTGTTTTTCTCACTGATCCGAACGGGAGCTGCTTGGCTCATCACCTGTAACTAATTGGCATGCTAACATATGCTACCACTGTGTGTAACTGACATCAGAGCTAAAAATAACATTTACAAAGAACTGATGAAGAATGAGAGGGATGGATGACGGACCTTCATCATCAAACTAAGTAATACAGCTGCTAACAGCTTTATTCTCTGTGACCTGCACTAGTGTTTGGGTTGTATAGTTGCTTATCATGTTAGACGTAAATGATTTTACCAAAGTTTTGGTAAAAATCTGTTTCATTTGACATTAAATTGGTCATTTTTTTCTTACTAAATGCAAAATGCGTTCACTAGATGGATATTTAAATAACTGATCGCAGATTACTGCTCTAATAAATCGGGTCTTGGGTTGGTAGGTTCAGCCTTGTGTCAACAACGTTCATCTTTCATCCTCAAACCACACAAGAAACAACACCAATCTTACTGTTTCATGAGTATATTGATGAATAACTTCAGTCACTGTGTAATATACAAACTATTATTATAAGATTATCCCAAATGGCCTTTTTTACCCAAAATTCACCTTTGGTGTTTAGTAAAGGCTGCAAGATGATTACAATAGAGGTCTCTCAGCCTAAGCCAAGCAATGAATGCCTACGTTTTTTAACTGTTTGAAATACTAGAAGCATGTGTGATTTTCTTGGGGCATCACAGCTCAAGAGATGAAGTTAGACTCAACAGATAGCAGCAAACTTCACTTAGATCCTCAAGATTTGTTGAGAACTGTCATCATTAATCACAATGCCTACATCCGGCGGTTTAATGAATGAGTTGTGGCTCTGCAGCAAGTTAATCTTCATCGCCTCCTGAGCTAACTCCCCTTCCACTACGCTGACTGGTGCATCAGCAGCGAGCTGCAGACATCATAAAGATAACTGCTTTGTGCTCATTTTTACCACATGTATCTCAAAGACAAGAACACCGACAATGAAAGAGCACTACTGCACTCTTCCCACCATGTGCTTTCCTTTTGTTCATTTAAGATCTTGGATAAGATCCAGGGTGAAGGGAAAAAAAGAAATAGAACATTTGTCATATGGTGCAGAAGAACAAGAAGAAACCAATACAGAGAGATTAATATAAATGGATCAGGTAGCAGGGTATCTGGGAGGCTTTTTAGATTGAGATCATAATCTAAAAATGGAAAGGCTAAAGGCGGTTCTCGGGGGGGGGGGGGGGGGGGGGGGGGTCTGCACTCGAGTTTAGAGATAATTAAGAGATTAAAAAATGCACGCAGAAACATTCATGATCACGAAAAGAAGGGAAATTATTGAGCGCTGTGGAATCGTGACAACTTTTACATAATAATATTTTAAACTTGAATAATCTCAATTTAGCAGCACCATTCTCTAAGTTTCATAAGAGCCGTCCATGTCTAGCAGGGATGTAAACATTATTTTCTGTGTTCAAGAAATAGCTTTTTTTGTCTTTAAAGTACAAGTCGCCTGGAAGACTGAGAGGGCGGTGCTAAAGCAGTGACTGACAGCAACCCACCCCCGCCACTCGGAGACTTTCCGTCGGAAAAATGGACATAGAAACAGCAGCAGGCTTCCAAGTATCTCTTCACCAGAGGAAGGAGGGGACAAGGGAAGGAAGCAAGGATTATTGGAGGAGCAGAGCTGCTCTGAACCGTATCGTTTTGTGTCGGCTTGTGAGTGGCCGAGGCAGCTGGGGGCGTGGCCAAGACTTGGCTCTGGTGCAGTGCAGAGCGGCCACATCAGAAATACCAGCTCAGCCAATAGCGATGGCTGATTCAAGTTCAAATGTAGAGCAGACTTTTAAGCTGATGGTTTAAAGCTGTTATAGCTAATCTACAGAACAAGCTAGGTTTTGAACACAAACACGGAACACTCACCCCTCCCCTCGGGAATCTTCCCTGAGACGCTTATGCCGGAACTGGAATCTCGCATCACCAGAGGAAACGAGCTAGCGCTAACCACCAGTCTCCGTTTTCTAGGTCCAAACGTCTTTTGTTGTCCGTGACTTCAAACGGTGTTTTTGTTTCTGGGACTCTGGTAGTTTGTCCTAAAGTTGAAGTGGTAGCAGCCGGCTGTTTCTCCTTCTCTGATGTTATTGAGCGGAGAACCTCTCACACCAGTGGTGTTCTGGTGCTGAATACGTGAGTGTGGAATGAGTGGAGGACCCAGGGAAGAGCGACGGTTCAACCAGATGGTCCAGTGGTTGGTTCTGGTCTGAAACGTGTTATTGGTGGAGGTTTTAGACACATGTGAGAAAACCACTTTATTTTTTATCCACAACATATTTATAGCTATACTATGTTAGAACGTTGTTAAGAGGCATGAAAAAAAAACCTTTTAAGCTCATTTGTTTTCCAAATTTGCTACAGCAGCTTTAGGGCAGCACATCTATATTTAAAATAAGATGCACTCAAATGCCACAATAATGACTACATATGTCTACAGCACCAATAGAGACTCATTTTTACATTTCATCAGGAAAAAAACAAGTTGATTTGGGGGTGACTTGCTCTTTAAAAACTCCTGCCCTTACAAATGCTAACAGTATTAAACCTCCTAGGCCATGCCCTTGGGTCTCAGCTGCTCACCATTAATACCACGCATGTTAATAGAAGTTATACTCAATTATCCTTTGATGGCTGTGAAGTTCACCCATAAGCATGAACCAGTCCTACAGCCCAAGTTTGTCAGAGAATTCCCTATTACAGTTTTCTTAGGTTCTATGAATTCCAACAAATTCAATTACATAAACTATTTCAGTCATTTACACATCTTTCAGAATCATTTTAGGCTAAAAAGTGGATTAAACTTGAACAAGTCCAAAAACCTTTCTCCAAACAGATATTTTTTTTCCTGTCACATAAGCCCGACGTGTGTTTGCCTTGAATATGAAAAGCAGTTTCTGTAGTTTCATGTCATTCCAAACAGTAATTAAGTTGCCCCAAATAGGCTTTTAAACTGGAAGAGAATGAAGGAGAAATATAAACGCGAGATCGTAAAGCTTTGCACTCCTTTATCTCCTGCAAGCTGTGTGAGCTTGAGGGTGCCGCATATCTCAAAACAGCATGGGCAGTTTAAATAACGACAGCGCATTAGATACCCAGGATCAAAGCTGCCTTGCTTTGTTAAAAATGTTCAGGTTGTGCACTTTTTCAGCACAAATGAGCACAGGATTGACAGACACCCCACAAATCTTATGATCAGTTCGGTAAACTAGTTTCAACGTCAGTTTTAATTAGTGTTAACTGATGTATATAATCCTTGTATTAGTGCGAGATTTTAAGTATTTACCCCAAAAATATGTTCTAATTAATTATAATAAACTTGTGAAGCATCTTAACTGAGTTCCTGCTGCACCATTTATAGGAGAGAGGGGATTAGGTTATTGAACTAACCTTAATAGGAAGGCACTTTTTATGAGCCCATGAGCCATAATGTTTGAACATAATTAACAGCTTATTTGCAGCAGTAGGATTTAAGCTTAGTTTATGATCACAGTCGAGTTTGGTGCCAATTTTTTGATGTCAGTACTGCTGGCAATTGCAATATAAACCATCTGGAGCAGGTCTGTCTCTGCAGGCGTCTCAACAATCTATCATTTTTACAGGCATACGGATTCCCAGATGGCCTCCCTGCAATAGTTGGAAAAGTTGAGATTTTCTACATAAAACTACAGGAAAACATCTGCCCTTGATGGATTTTTTCTGCTTCATTATTTGTCTTTAGTTATTCCAGGGGTGTAGCTGTGTTTTTATTAGCTGTGACACTTACGTAATAGGAAGCTGCAAGTCGATATAAATTTATCTTATATAAATGGTTGTGTTGGAGTCAGAAACAAAATGGCCAATGCGTTCAGCATAACCACAACTTTAGACGGATCATCCTGCTTCAGAAAAGCGTGTGCATGGCAATTGATTTTTGTTTTTGTCCAACAGACATATAAATCATTTGGTATGCTTGAATTCATTTATCAGCCATGGTGTACTACACACATTTCAATTCCGGGCAAATACAGTTTTACACAAAGCACATTTATTTTGTCCTTGAAAACGTTTGATTTTTTTTACAGAATGACTTTTCATTCACAAAGCAATTGTGAGTTTTAGTCTAGTAATGTTAACGGATATTTTTCTGTTTTTAATAGAAACAAAAAACATGAAAAAATTAGTTTGAGCTTCTGCAAAGAAAAACCAGAAGTTAAAACAATTCCTGCTTTGAATTATGGGTAGAGTCTTGATTAAAAATGACTGTGATTTAGAATTTAATGCATCTAATAACATTTAGCCACAGATTAAAATTTAAAGCAACATTCCTGAACTTTGCGGATATATGGTCTCTGTCGCCCTCTAGAGGCTTGCTGCGTAACGTCACTGTCGTAACATTAAATCTCTCTCTGGGGCATAAGAGGCATGTTTACATTCCTAATGTCAGGCAAAACAACGAAAACAAACTTTTCCACCTCCACACATTGAATAAATAGTTTTATCAGGACTGTATAACAACTTTATGCCCGACCAAACACAATGACCCTGGTGAAATCATTTATTACTTACCTAGCCATTAGCAGCACGGCTAGGTCAGAGTCCGTAGTTCATGCTGTTCTTTCTAAAAGAGCTCTCCAGCGAGGAAAAGACGGCCCAATAATAACTCTGGTCTTTGCTCTTGCTCTATCACGTTCTCCTTTTCTTTTCCTAGATTCCTCTGATAAGGGATTTCTAGCTTTCTTTGGTGAATCTGCCGCTGCTACAGCAAGTCTATGTTATACAATTATGGCAAGCCAAAGGGATCAAAAAATGCACGTTCTAAACTGGCATTATGTCCGCCAAAACGCTCATTCAAGATGCGCGTTTTGGTGGACATAATGCTCACTTTTAGAACATGTGAGTTTTTGCCCCCTTTGGTGTCAAAACTTGCATTCAAGACGTGCATTTTGGAGGACATAACGCGCGTTTAGAACGCACACTTTTTTTTATCCCTTTGGCTTGCCATATACAGCCATAGAGCAACACCCAGTCAGTACATCCGGTAGCGACCTGAGCTCAAAAATTGTATAGTGCGGTCAACAGACGTGGGACCCCCCACACTATCACAGGTACAAAAATGAACATATAGATGATAGTATGACGCCAAAACGTTACAAAAATGCATAATTTTAAGGTGTAAATGTTGCGGAATTTTCCTTTAAAAAAGTAATTAAAAAATAATTCAATAATTCCAAAAACTACTACTTTTTTTTAGAAATGTAATGAATCACTTAGCCATTTTCAGATTGAGCTAATGTCACTAAAACCTCTAATATTGAGGAGTTTAGACTTTAATTCCCAAAACAGGAAGTGAATAATGACATTTAGGGCATTTTTTAGCTTAAAAACCATCACCTTTTTTATTTATCATAGTGTTTCCAATCTTCTCGTGTCAAAATTTCAACATGTCCTTCACCTTTGTGGCTGCTTTTGTTGAGCTTTTCACTCCTCCGATGTGTGAGAACGCCCATGAGGAAACTGCACCTCATACAAAAACCACAACTGCATGACAATGCAATTCCCCAACCTTTTAACAATCATTAAGGCTAGACTGTGGTTGTCTTAGTCTGTGATCACGAGTATTTTTTCACGTATTTGTACTCACTACATCTAAGCATACAGTGTGTTAAAAATTAAGGCTGCATTAGAGAACAGATAATACAATTTGACACTCTGCTTTCAGCTTGTGAATGCAGCATTTTTAAAAGCTCTGGATGGATTCCTGTTTCAGTTAAATGCATTTGATCCAGTCTATAGATGCATATGTGGGAATCTAAAGGGTTGACGAAACCAAACCGTACCGAAAATGCATTAAACTGGTCAATATTTTTATCTTATTTTTTTGATTTAGGGACCAATAAAAGATGTTCGGACTCATATCTGGAAAAAATCAGATTTTACCAGAGTGAGTGCTTGCTGAAATGGTCAGGCACAAATCCACAGCACAGAAAGCAGGGAATGAAAATTTGATCTGAAAGAAGCAAAGCATGTGTGGGTGTTTGAGGAGGTTGGGCTGCATGTGGACTAATCTGTTATGACATGGGAATGGCCGTATCTTGTTACTTTCTTTTCACACCTCTTTCAAGTGAAGCATAGTGTTATGGCATAGGACTGAGATCTGCTCAACCACAGTATTTCCCTCTATAACTTCATAAGTCAGGTGGAGGTGAATATGGGTAACAGCTTTTTTTTTTTTTACCTTGAATGTGTTTGAGACGGTTATAATTACTGGCTTCAACATAAAATGGTGAAAGCTGTTTCTAGTTGTAGTTTCTTGATCAATCCAACAAAGTCTTTATATTGAGAATAAAGTATGGAGGGTACATGGTTAGGTATGTGTTAGTACCATCGCCTTATGGCGAGAACGTTTCTGGTTCAAATCTCAGCACAGGTTTGTTTTGGTGAGGCGTTTGCATGTTTCTCAGACATTTCCCTTGGTTACAAAATTCAGATCATCAGCAAAAGAATGAAATTCTGGACAAAAGTGGCTGAAATGAGCCTCCCTACAGAGTCTAACCCCTCCTTTCCACCAGAGACAAAAGCGGCGCGTAACCTAATAGAGGCATTTTACCCACAAGCTCCCTTCCAACCAGGATCGTTTCAGACTCAAAACAGGAGCGAAAGTGTCCCACGTAGCTGGTCACAAAATCACGGGAGAATTACACCACCACGCGTGATTTCAGAAGTTCACACAATAACAAGCAATGACAGAGATGGCTGCATGAATCAAAACAAAAGGTCTGTGGTTTATTTTCTGTTCTGTTTACCATGGTTACGGAGGTTTCACATGAAATAACGTAAGTTTTTTACTAGTTAAGCAACTGGAAATCGGCACGACTTTTATTTTGAAAGTTTCCAGATGTTTTACGCTGCTTTTGTGATTGACTTCCTGTCTGGCCCAATCTGAACTGCGGAGTGTGACGTGTTTTGGAATTATGGCACGTAAAAAATAGACCCGAAATGTAAGCAATGTATCTTCATGGTTCTGAGATGCGTCCAAAACGTTACAGTTCACGGCCGGTGGAAAGAAACCCGTCCACTATAACGACGGCTAATTACCGTGAAGTATGTTTCGCGTCTGGTGGAAAGTAGGGTTAGACCTTGTACACATGTAGCCAGGTATCCCACAAAACGAAGACACTTTTTTACGGTTTGGCCTGTCATCCACACGGAAGTGAAGGTATAAAGTTAAAGTCCCAAGTCTGGTGAAATTACATCTCCGCATGTGACCCATCCCCGTGGTGAAGAGCGGTGATCTGCAGCTGTGGCCGCGCTCGGGGACTATTTGGTGGTTTAACCCCCCAATCCAACCCCTTAGTGCTGAGTGTCAAGGGAGGAGGCATTGGGTCCCATTTTTTCAAGGTCTTTGGTATGACCGGACCGGGATTCGAACCACAATCTCCCAGTCTCGGAGTGCACACTCTACCACTAGGCCACCATAGCTGGTCATATACAGCACTAAAAATTATTCTTTCAAAAACATCTGGCCATGGAGCTGATTTGCAAATTCTTTGTTGTCAGAATTTTCTTGTGGACCCAAATAACCAGGGTTTTAGGTTTCGTAAGGTTGCTGCTCGCAAGAAAAATGCTCTGACCTCACAAGTGCTCAATTACTGCTCTATGTAGAAGAGCACGGGCGTAAGATGGCGTTAAGGATGGTTATTGCCCGCCACCTAGTTATTCCACGTCCAAGGAATCTTTTTCGGCAAAGACGCAGAAGATTTGGGGAACCACTGCCACCTACAGGCTTGGAGTGCCCATGAATGTGCTCACGTGCTCTGGATTTGTTTTTCCTAAAAAGGGGGTGGTGTGGAACCAAGTGTTTTTTCCTAAACGGGTGTGGCAGGATATTTGGTTTTACAAAAACCAGGCTTGTGTGTTCATGGCCTTAGAGAGCATGTCAGTGAATTTGCATTAAGTTGAGCTGCAGCAATAATCAAGTTAAACTGAAACCCTTTATCCTAGTTTGCAAGTCCGTTAGAAAACCGAATTATTGAATGAAGTGTGTTCCAGTCCACTCTGGTAGGTGGCTACACGCTCCCTTTTGTCTCAGCATTCTTCTGGTTAGCTTATAGCAACAGTAAATAAATCCTGACGGGGCTGAAGCAGGCGAAGTAATGAAGAATATGAATAATGGCCGAAGGAATGAACAGCAACAACGCTGCAACACAGCTTATTTGGTACTTACTGCACTGTTTGATGGCGTTACACGTGTTACTTGTGGTGATGATTTTATCAGAAGACCACTTCCGTGATCTCGTCAGTTCTGGAAGGAGGAGAGCCCAGCCGGTCACAGCTCAGCTAAGCTATTAGCATACAGAGAAATTCAGTTTCTAACAAGCTCGACGAGAGTTAGAGGTGGTCCAGTTCAGTTCGACTTCCGCCTGACTAACTTGTTTACGTGCATTTTAAAAGAACGACTTAAGTTGAGCTAATGTAATAATTCTGTTTTCACTGTAAACGCCCTGAGGAGCTCTGTCATCTAGGGGGAGCTCAGCAAATGATCCCTGGCTTTGTTTATCAAACAGAGTTAGCTGAGGATGTTCGAGGATCTGATGAGGACACCTCCTAGTTTCTTCCAATGACATCCCACAGGTAGACCCAGAACTTACTAGAGACATTACAAGTCTTATGAGATCTGGGAAGATACCGGGATGCCTCGAGATGGGCTGGAAAATGTTGCCTGGATGAGGGATGTCTAGGTTTCCATCTTTGACCTGATATTAGATAATGGCTGGAAAATGGATGGGTTGATGGATACGAGGTTAACTGTTGGTTCTAATATGACAGTGAGCAGGTGGCGAAAAGAACGGCTGAGACAGCATGGTAATAGGATACATATAATGGTTACACACTGGGGATTTTATTTCTTCATAGATGACACACATTCTACACTGATTCTAAACTAATGTTAATATTCTGTGTTTGACATTTCTGCAGGGCGCTGACATTTCACCACTTCAAAACTCAAACCGTTTGAAAGGATTCAGCGATAGCTAATGAGACTGAACGAATCATGTGTTTTTAGTCTTTAACAAATGTGTTTACAGCTCTGATTTGTTTCTTCATCAAGCAATAAATTATTCTGGCCCCGTGGCAAAACCTGGGATACTGTTTAGCTTTTGAAATATCTTTTAATTACCATAAAGTGTTTTAATGATTAAATCAGTCACAGACCACTTGTTTAAAGTGATCACATGAAAACATGGTGCTTTATCCATCGCCTGATACGTTTAATAGCTGGAGGTTGTAGTGGGTTTCTTTTTTTATTGCTAGAAAATGTTTTTAAATCAAACTGTTCAGCTAAGGCAAGTTTAGTGTTGCAACCCAAAATTATAACAGTTTCTGCATAACAACTTCAAGCTGAGGCTAAAATTGGGAATTATAAATGTTTTATTAGAATTAGAAAATTGTTTAGGGATGAAAATGTAAAAGCATTAAAACAGAGTCTGAGCGATTAAAACTCAATAGCAGCTAAAAAGCAGGTTTAATGGGCTAGTAGAAGCTAACTGTTAGCATTAGCAACTCCACCACACAGCAGAACTCCTCCAGGCTTGTGTTATTAGTGGAGATAAAACATCAACGTTGCAGAGCAGACAGAGTCAGTGGTAGAGTCGTGTTGCTGTTAGCCAATCAGAGGAGAGATGTCCACATATCAGGAAGTAAGACTCCAGATCCTGCCGTCTGAAGCTCAGCTCTGATGCGTAAAAAACATTTTTTGCTTATTATTTTTTGAAAATTATCAGTCACTCTGAGTGTTTCATGCAGACTGAATGTGAAAATAGTCTTCTACCCCTATTTCCTGCATTAGCTTCTGATAGAACAGTTCTCGGTTCTCGGACAGATCTATGTCACACTGTCAGCATTTAGCATTCATGGACTCACACATCTTGGCTAGCGACGGGGAAACCCTGTTGTTGGTTTAGCATCCAGAAGAGAGCAGAGCACATCTCGACTAGTAGAAGCTAACTGTTAGCATTAGCTACTCCACCACACAGCACAACTCCTCCAGGCTTGTGTTATTAGTGGAGATAAAACATCAACGTTGCAGAGCAAACAGAGTCAGTGGTAGAGTCGTGTTGCTGTTAGCCAATCAGAGGAGAGATGTCCACATATCAGGAAGTAAGACTCCAGATCCTGCCGTTTGAAGCTCAGCTCTGATGCGTAAAAAACATTTTTTGCTTATTATTTTTTGAAAATTATCAGTCACTCTGAGTGTTTCATGCAGACTGAATGTGAAAATAGTCTTCTACCCCTATTTCCTGCATTAGCTTCTGATAGAAAACAGTTCTCGGTTCAGAAAAGCCTGACAGATCTATGTCACACTGTCAGCATTTAGCATTCATGGACTCACACATCTTGGCTAGCGACGGGGAGCCCTGTTGTTGGTTTAGCATCCAGAAGAGAGCAGAGCACATCTCGACTAGTAGAAGCTAACTGTTAGCATTAGCAACTCCACCACACAGCAGAACTCCTCCAGGCTAGCCTGAAGACCCAACAATCTGAGGCGAGATGTCCAAATATCAGGAAATAAGACTCCAGATCGTCTGAAGCTACTTTTCCCTCCAGCTGACTTTGATGTCCTCAAACAGGCGCACTGGAGCTTTGTTTCCCCAGAGAATGACTTACAAAGCATTGATTCCTACTAGAGACCACTGCAAATGTAATAAAATAATGAGTAAAGTTGGCCTTTCTGCACGGTGGTCTTTGTACCCCACATCTTCACAGGTGTGGAACATTAAAGCAAATCGAGTTTTTTATTTATCTGTTTAGATTTATTTGGTGTTTTGATATTGTCCTAGATAGAAAAAAACTTGCAACCTGTGGTTATATAATCAAAACAATGGTGATAAAAGGGGAAAAGTTCAATAGAATGTGAGATGCTGTTTTGGTTCATTTTTATTTAAACAAACAGTACGATCTGATTTCCAGTTCAATGGAAATTAATTATTTCTGGTATTCATTTGTGAATTATTTCTGCATGATGATGCAAATTTTGAGTTCAATCTCCAGCAAGAAAATCCGGCCCAGGCTGACGGACAGCAATACTCCAGGAATGACTGTGATGGAATTCATTAAACATTAGAAACCAGCAGGCATCTGACCCACACCCAATATGCCGGCTGGGAAGGCTGTTAAGCTGAGCCGCTCAACCAATGCCTTCACACATGGATGCAGAGATTATTGGATAATACAGAGATAGATGTGCCAAAAGGAAAACAATGATGTTATTAGTTTGTGGGAGCCCACTCATCTTAACATTTCTCTTCTGTCAACCTCACCTATGCTGCTTCAGTCTGCCATCCATCACCTCCTCTTGGCACGTCGTAATGTGTGGCACAATTTGTTATTTGACCGGTTCGATTGGGAGCAGCAGAGTTAGGATTTAAAAACACAATGAAACTGCAAATGGAACTAAATTACCCTCAAGCAAGCATCACAGCTGAGAACAATAGGAAATTATTAAAATCAGACAATAGGGGAGAGGAATACTTCACTGCTAACAATCCTTTTTTATGTGATGCAAACCCTGGGAGATTTCTCTCCACACAGTTACGCAGCACTTGACTTGACTGAACAAAAAGTGTTTAAAATGCATTTTGGGTAAGAAAAATCCCTCGTATTTCTTCTTACCATGCCACTATGCTGAGGCTTTAAAGAGAAACATCACAAAAGAGTTCCCACGGTAACTGAAGAGCATTTGATGAAGCATTAATGTTGAGGATTCCCAGGAGAAAAATGTCACAGACAAACACAAGATTGACAGTTTCAAAACAAGAAGCTAAATTTAGAACCAATGTGATGGTTCACCTCCATCTTAATGACACGTCGTGCTCAACATGAGAGTGGAGTCAGCACAGCAGCCCGACACGGAACCTGAAAACGGTTTTATTGATTTTTGAATGTTTAAATTGTTTTATGTGGCATGAATCTGTTATAGAACAGGCTGCAGTCTGACTCACGGCTAACTTGACCTCGTCGTCCTTGCTGGTTCTTCAAACTGATCTGTTCCAAAGAGGCAAGGCAGAGGATCCTCACAACCTCAGAAACCCACCGAAAAAAAAAAATACAACTACTTTTGTCAATTTGAGGATATAATAAAGGAAGAAAACTACCAATGACGTCAATCTTTTGCTTGGATACAAACATGGTTTGATTTCATAAATCTATTAATGACACCAAACAAGTCAATGACATCACTGTTACATGTTTTATGAAGTAAAAACATCATTTGAAGGTAAAAAGAAATTATATTTTTTACTAATATTTACAGCAAAGGCATTATGAAACAGCTGCCAGACGTACCGTACCAATTTATTTATAAAGCACCATTTAAAAATGGCATGGCAGCCAACCAAAGTGCTGTACATTAAACATATCAACAAAAACATAATGAAAGCATGGAGATCAGGTAATACATAAAAACATAGCATAAAAAAATCAAGGATAAACATTCCTACTAAAAACTAACAGAATAAGAGAGCAAGTAAAAGGTAACAGCGCTATCGAAAGTAAAAATAAAATAATGCTGGGAGTAATCCCTGGATCCACAGGAAAGGTCAGGGCTGAACTTTTAGTAGAATTGTACAAATTCATTAAGGTCCTGTCCACACATAGCTGGTTTTTTAAAAACGAATGTCCTTCCTCCCAAAAAGTAGCGTCCACACCGCCTCGTTTTTAGAAAAAACTCCATCCACATGTAACCGCATGAGCGCATTGTTAAGCACATTCATAGGCATGCCAGATCTGTAGGGGGCAGTAGTTCCCCTGAATCTTATCCATGTCGTCTTCCTGCTCAACTTCAACAAAACATGAAACATGGCTCCTAGCTCTCTTGTGTGGACCGATAAGGAGGTAGAATTGCTCTTAAATGTAGTTTTGGAGAATAAAGTCAACAAGCGTCAAAAAGCGCTTGGACGATTGATAACGCGAGCTCAGCTCTGAGGGCGTCCATGTTGTAGTAAACACAGGTCACACATGGGCCGTCAGCATTTTTGTTGCAGACAGTGACGTGAAACCTAAAACTCCGGTTATTTCTGTCCACACAGAAATGCTGAAAACGGAGAAAACGCAAACCTTCACTTTGGCCGGAGTTTTTAAAAAGATTAGTTTTTGTTGCGTAAATCTGCGTTTTCGTGTGGATGACAGGCCGAACCGTAGAAAAATATCTTTGTTTTGGGAGATAGCCGGCTACGTGTGGACAGGGTCTGAAGGGGAAGTGAGAAGTTTAAATAAATTGTTGTATTTTGGATTTTCTGCTTTTGTGTTTGAGTCAAACAGCACCATAGAACAAACATATTTGTAGATAAATAATAGATGATGCACTTTTATGGAGAGCCTGTTTAACCTGAACCTGATTTAATTCAGAGCAGACTTACGAAAAAACTTAGCTCTTATTCACATAATGGTGTGAGTGTGTGTGTGTGTGTGTGTGTGTGTGTGTGTGTGTGTGTGTGTGTGTGTGTGTGTGTGTGTGTACGGTGGTGGGGTTGTGGCTTTTCAGGGGTTAGAGATCAAACCTCTGACCCTGCTCTGTCTGAAGATGACCTCCTCACCACTTGGGGCAAGCTGCCCACATGTCGAGTGGCTTTTATATTTGCTGTGACAAAATTACATCATCACTCATCAAAAAGCAGCTGCAGGTTGGTGCACTTGAAAAAGGCAAATAAAACTGTAAATGCTAAGAATGATCTTGTCCTAATTTAACTTCCTGTCACATTTTATTCACAACCTTCTATGGAGAGTGATGTCTTTTAAAATGTTTTTGTTTTATTAATGAACAGTAATTCACAGTGAATTCATTCTGGGTTATCAAAATATGTTGCTAAGTACTTGGGCGTGTGTGTGGGGGTGTGGGGGGTGTTCAGGATGCATCGAGATGCGTTGATAATTGTTTTATAATTGCAACCATCTGAAACATAATTGAATCAAATCCTGCAGAACCTAAAGATGTAATAACTCACTGAAATGCATGTAATTATTGCAAAATACATTTTTTACATTAAGCATTCAGCTTTTATTTAGAATGAAAAAAAGCACTTTGTAAGTAATAAAATGCATTAAAAACATTAAAAATCATAAACAAAATGTTACAATATCAAAAACTCCATTGTCATCTTTATGAAGGTCGAAGCAGCAATGCTATACCTGCTTTTCCATCTCTGTTCTATATTTCCAAGGCCAGATGGTGGTCATTACATAGATTTTATTTGTCAGATCTTCTGTTCAGTTAAAGGCCATATCCATTCCCATTTGGCCGCAGCGTTCGCCCCATGTGAGTAGACCTTAAATGGTCAGAATCAAGTGTGCAACGTGGATTGTGCTTAAGTGGAGTTCCATGTAGCGGCTTGCTTCTCCTATACAGCGTTTCACGTCGGTAAGCACATGTTAGACTAAATTGTAACTGATTTTCTCCCTGCGAAACGCTCGCCTCTATGTCAATCTGCCGGTCACTGTTTGCAGGAATGTGCTTAAGTGCTGTCTTTTAATCCATCGCCATGCACAGAAACACCCGTTCAGCAGGAAGGAACTAATCCAAGCGCTGAATCACTGTGAACGAAGGCGTTTACAGTAGTCAGTTTGCATGCAGGATCGAGGTTTAAAGTGAGATGCAATCAGCGAGATTAAACCTCACCAGATGCAGCCGAGGTCAAGAACAGATGTATTGAATAACGAAGCACCTTAAATTAACATTTTTTACGGGTTAAAACACGTGTCAGACAAAAGCAAACTCTGATCCTTCTGTAAGTGGAACGACCTCGGCAGCAGCCCATCACGCTGCCGCAAAGAATAACAATGGAGAAGGGCAGAGTTACAGTCGGCCTTTGACTGGAAGTCCCAAGGTGTTTTATTAAGCAGCTGGCATGAGGCGGAGGGTTAATTAACCAAATACATTGAATTAATGGATTATCACCGTCCTTCCGTTTTAGACCGTACCAGGCTGCTTCAGGAAGCTTCAACACGACGAACAGATAAGAGAGAGAAACAAAAGGAAAGATATATCTACACCCATTCGTCTAAATTCCGACCAGATTATGTGTGGGAAAAGATTTATTCAGCAATGTAATTATCACAACTTTGAATGGGATTTAATTATGATTGGCAGAGTTTTTCAGCAGGTTCACACAAGCTGTGTTCTCAGAGAAACAGTCCTTGAGCACGCACAAAGGTAGAGGATAAAATGTTTTTTCCACCAACAATTTTTATCTTCTCAGAAACCATGAACATGACATCTGTATTAATCAAATTATCTAGCATCATTAGCACACCAAATAAAGAGCACAGACCTATACACCTAGTGTAAATACTGCTTTAATTCTTTCGGTCACCATGGATACACCTTACTGATTTTCCAAAGCAATGTTGAGCCTTGGTAGAAATATGATTAGAGAAAAGCATCCAAACATACTAGAATTCTCTCAGAGGTCAAGTTTAAAAAATGTACAAAATACATTTTCACAACTTTCTGAAGTCGTCAATAAAATCATTTTATTTGTCATGAATAGGTCGCCTAGTGAACTAGACCAGAGTTTGGTCTAGGCGCGCTTCATTGGAACCCTCGCAGCCCGATCCACTGCTGTGGCTGTCCAATCACAGCTCGCTATAGTTTTGGTTGGGCCAATCACAGCGCTCTATATTGTGGGCCAATCACAGAGCGGGAGTAGCCGATGACGTCAGAGCTGCCGCGAACACAAGCAACATGGCGGCAGCGCAGGAACCACGTTGGTTTGAAACGGCTTTGTCATCAACATTGGATTATTTAGACTCCAACGTGCGTAAGTCTGTCTGATATACTTAGCAGCTTCTTATTTTTATCAAACAAAGTAGTGCAATGTCCCAGTACACCTGATATTCACATGTTTTTATACAAAAACGACAGAAATCATTGATGTTAGACGCCATTGCTGCCTCCCTCTTTTCCGTCGCTGTGATTACGTCACGTTGTTCGTTACTCTGATTGGTCCTAGCGCTATCCAATTGCGTGCTGACATTTTGAAAGACAACCGTAGATCCCGCCTCACGACTGAGAGCCGTCAATGGGTCGTGGACAGACTATATATTCACATATATAGGATGGCTTGCCAGGCTAATGAATAGGTGTACCGTGGTTTGACATGAATGTTGTCTGATGAACCCAGGTCCATTTTTCTGTTTTCTGAAACACAAACCAAGCTGAAACTGGCTGAACCCTTGGTGGAAACATTGTGATGACACAAGGGTGAGTCGAACAGCAACAAAGATCTGACAAAACCACTAACTACATACATACTGAGGCAAAATAATGGCTGACACACTGCAGGTGGTCAGATTAGCAAATAAGGACTCAGTATGCCTGGAAGCAGAGCAGAACTGTGACAAAACCAGAAAAATACTGAGAGTTGAAACTGAAAACAAACAAAAAAAAACCAAACAGTTTCAGTCCATCTGAACAAACTAAAGCCAAAACAAACTGGTTTTGTTGGGTTACGCTTAAATTTACGTTTGTTTTTCAGAGTGAAAAACCATAAACATGAAGGCAGCAGTAGCTCAGGAGGTAGAGCGGGTTGTCCAGTAATTGGAAGGTTGCAGGTTCGATCCCGGCTCCCCCCATAGAATGCTGCTGTTGTGTCCTTGGGCAAGACACTTAACCCGCCTTGCCTGCTGGTGGTGGTCAGAGGGACCGGTGGCGCCAGTGTACAGCAGCCTCGCCTCTGTCAGTGCGCCCCAGGGCAGCTGTAGCTACGATGTAGCTCATCACCACCAGCGTGTGAATGGGTGGATGACTGGTTGTGTTGTGAAGCGCCTTGGGGGGTTGTAGAACCCTAAGAAGGTGCTATACAAATACAGGCCATTTACCATAAACTAAAATAAAATATCAATTGTTTCAGTTTTCCCAAACCTCATCGTTTAAATATTCTTAAAGTGGTACGTCACTCATATTTTTAATACATTTGCAGTGGTCCCTGGGGGGCGGGGCTAACAACAACACGACTTGCTTTGCTACAATGATGTTTTATCTCCACTAGTAACACAAGCCTGGAGGAGTTCTGCTGTGTGGTGGAGTTGCTAATACTAACAGTTAGCTTCTGCTAGTTGAGACGTCCTCTGCTGACCCTAAACCATTTTCACTCATTTCATTTATTCATTTCTAAAACCCCTTCCATGACCGAAGCAGACGTCCAAGGTGCTGAACACATCACTACAACATCATATAAAAACCATCAAAGAAACATTAAAAGAAAAACAGCAAAGGAATAAGAGGCTGGGCAACAGCACCATGTAGAGTTTGCTATTGCTGGAATGCATTGACATCAAAGTGGGTCTTTAGGCAAGACTTAAAGGAGTCATCACCTGAAATATTCACTTTTCCACTTGAAACACTTTAAATAATGGCTTCCTAATGATTTTTCACTGGCCGGGAAGCTGATATTTAACATTGGAGCGTTGGTTTAATCTTGCCTTCTTCAACCAGCCCACGTGCACCCCACGAGCACGCGCACTCCAAAACGAGATCTTGAGTTCTCGCCTACATGTCGTCACAAAGGCAGGATATACCATATATGGACAGCGCAGAGCAACGCTGCTACAGGCCGCGCTGCCCCTCTCCTCTTCAAATTCAGTCCAGCACCGGCATTGCCAGCTGGCAAAATGAAGAAGCGAGTTTCACATGTGAGATGCTGAGTAGTTGACTCAACACATAAATGATTCTGTTCTATCACAATCGGACCAAGCTACCAGTGGATTACTTTCATTTAACGCCGCTTTTCCGGAAACCCTCCCCACCGGTCTCGGTGTCTGTGCTAACCATGGAGGATTCGTCTAGAAAGAGGGGCCATTCCAACATTAAGAAACTTACCTGCAATTCAAACGGTAAGGCAGAATCTTAATACTCTACTGTGTATGAATGCTGGGATGTTGGGCTCCATGTACATGTTTTTATGGCTGTTTTATATTGTTTTAATGTATTTCTTGCTAAGTTTTTATTTTTTATTTATTTATTTTTTGTTCAGCACCTTGGGCATCCGATAAGGTTGCGGAAGGCGCTTTATAAATAAAGTGAAGTGAAATACAGAACTGCCGAAAACACAGAGATAGCTGAAGTGAGAAACATGCATTAATTATAATGACCGTCAGGCACAGCCGAAATATCACGTGTGATCTCGCGAGAAAATATGTCCTTTACAAAACGGGTCAGAAAAGCACCTTTTTAATTTATTTTAATGGCCTAAAAGACTATAATAGGACGTAGATATCCACGGTATTATAGGCGATGACTCCTTTAATACCATCAATGAAGGTGACTGATGCACCACCAAAGGCAACTGGTTCCAAAGTGTAGGAGCCAACACCAAAAAAGCATGGTCCCCTCATGACCTGCACTTGGAGCAAGGAACCACCAACAGCTCCTTGTTGGCCAAGCAAAGGGTTCGCGATGGGGCATGTCTATGCAGGAGGCCAGCAAGGTATGATGGAGCTGTTTCTTGTAGGGCCTTGTATGTCAGTAGACCTTAAATCTGGCCCTGTATTGCACCAGAAGCCATTGAAGGGATGCCAACACAGGAGTGATATGCTCCCTGCGCCTCCCTTAGCCAGAAATCGCAGTTTCCAGTATTGAGTCAACCACCTTAACCCTTATATGTCCTTAGCGCATTTTTTTGTGCTCAAAGAACAAAAACGTTAGAAAATTAAATATAAGGGTTAAAAAGGGTGCGTGGGTCACAAGAATGTGTTTCCACAAACCAACAACAGCCTTCCCCGTCATGAGTCAAGATGGGTGAGTCCATGAATGTTCAGTGACAGTGTGACGTAGATCTGTCAGGCTTTTCTAATCCTAGAGTTTCACCTAGAGTCTATTTTCTATCAGAAGCTAATGCAGGAGATAGGTGGAGCAGACTATTTTCATGTTCAGCCTGCATGAAAATCTCAGACTGACCCATTAGAATCAGAGATTGCAAAGCTTGTGTCTGAACCAGAGCCAATTATTTCTGGACTTCTCCTCACTATATAGAAATTTAGCTCAGGACAGCAACTGTTCACTCTGTTTCCTTCTGAGCCGAGCGTCTTGGGATTATGCTTTTCATTTATTCTGCACTGAACAGCCGATCAGAATGATCTGTCTGACAGATCTGACATTGATTCAACAAGCTGAAACACCGACGACGTTCCAAGCATCAAAGTGAGAAAAGACCCAGACACCCCCCCCCCCCATGCTCCAGCCGTTCCAGACAGCCGTTTAGCTGATGAGAGGTATAAAATAGCTTAGAAAAAGAACAATAATTCACCAGTCCGATATCATATTTGTGGATTTGTGTGACAGCCTAAAATGATTTTTGATGACCTCCTGAGATAAATTTAAAGCTTATAAATGTTACGAATATCTCTCTCAGTAGTTTGGACGTTACAGAACAAAAGTTGATAATTACACAGGAAATCGTTTTGATTTGTTTGCCACTAATTATAAAAACCTATTCATAATTTCACCCCTATGAAGTATGACGCATGTAGGGAACTAAAACTGGAGCAATGAAGTCAACCTTTTTTTTTTTGTATGTTTTAGTCCCTAAATAGAAAGTTGCGCATGAGCCAGATGTGGTGCTTCCACTGCAGAAGACAGAAATGTAATTAGTTTGAAAAGTCCTTTTGTAATATCTTTCTTTATGGAGAAAGATGCAGAAGCAGGTGAAGAGTTCTATTATTAAACAGAAATTAATATTATCGTTGAAACTCCCATTAAAGCAACATTCCGCAACTTTTACACCTTAAAATTATGCTTTTTTTGTAAAGTTTTGGCATCATACTATCATCTATTATGTTCATTTTCACACCTGTGAGGGCGACAGAGAGCATATATCCGCAAAGTTCAGGAATGGGGCTTTAATTAGGTGGTGGCTGTATTTAATTATTTTTGTCGTGTATTTAAATAAATTCAAATACTTTCAGAATTCCAATAAATTAGTGAGTGAGTCAGCCTTTAGGGGGAGGTTATGTATCATGGTGTCTTGTTCATAAATGAAGAAAGACTGATGAATTGGTGCTTTGTCCTCAGTGAAGAGGGGTTTTCGTCTGGTCAGCCACGTTGATTCCTTTCTCACCTGTGATCACGAGATTTGGAATGGGACCAAAATAGGAGGTCGAGGATCCAAGCAGATTAGTGACCAGGCTGAGCCTTTGAGCCAAGGTGAGGAGCTGCAACATCAATGGGAGCTGCTGCTTCTCCTTATCAAAAGGAGTCAGCTGTGGTGGTTCAAGCGTCTCACTAGGATGCCTTCTAGTCACATGCCTATGAAGATGTTCCAGGCAGATCCCACTGGTGGAAACCTTGGGACAGAACAAAAACTCACTGGGAAGATTATATACCCACTCTGGCTCTGGAATGCCTTGGGATCCCCCAGGATGCCCTGGAATGAGAAGAATGTCTGGGCTTGTTACTTATGCAGCCAGACACCGGACACATGGATGGATAAATTCCATCAGTTTAGTAAAATGTTAATTATTGACAAACAGGGCAGTGATGTGAAAAGAGAAAAGCAGAAAAACAGGAAGGCAAAATAAACGAGGGAATAAAGCAGAAATGTTTCTACAGAAAATATCAAAAGTGATGCTCATAAAATAAGAAATATTATGTTTAATTTCTGTAAAACTTGGCTTAATAAAATCTAGTTTAAATTTACAATAATGCACAATATTCCAGCCGTAGTGATAGTAGTAGTACTAGCATGCAGAAGGAAATTCAAGATACTAAATATCAAAACTCTATCTGCTCTTGTTACATCAAAACACATAATAGATAATAAATACAACTGAAACAGACACGACTAATATCAAATATCAACTAGTCTTTAAAAAATATATAAATGAATTCTGTTTTCAGTTTTAATTTATCGATAAATGATCATTTACATGATAATTTCATCAACAGAAATTTGAATAAACATGATTTTATGCTCGACACAGACACCTGTAATAATAAATAAATAAATAAATAAATAAATAAACCCTGACCATGAGCACTTCAGCAATTTGCCACACAGGAAATACAACCAGACATTATTTTCTGTGCCACTATGGTTGCTAATAATAGTGTCAGCCTGGCCTAGCCTAATAAAATTGTCTGGCTCCATAACAGATCTGTGCTGTAGAGGCTAAATAAATAAATAAATAAAAATAAATAGCTTGTTTGGGAAGGATCAAAATGAAACATGAGAAGAAATCAAGTCTGACACGTTGATTGGGTGTTTGCTTCCTTCCATCACTTTTGCCGACTTTCTCCTTTCACAACCTGAACCGTCACTGTTTTTGTAATTTTCCTTAAAAGCAGACCTGAAGTCGATGTCAAATGTTGAATCAATCTTGAATGAAGTCCAACAGAAAATAGTTTACACACAGAGACAAGGACAAACCAACCTGATGTACGACACTCCTAAAACCTCAGCATAAAGCTGTGCTTCCCTTTTAGGTGCTGTGAAAAGTTATTGCTATTTATTAATGCTTTACAGCTAAACCCTTGCTGCAGTGCACTGTCTTCCAAAGCCAAGGTTTTCTGTTGTTTCTGCAGGTTCTCAGCTCAGCTCTGATTTGCAGTGATGTAAACATAACAACAGGATTGATCCAATATGATTCACCAAAGGAGCAGGAAGCAAGAGCAGCACAGCATCCATCCTTCTGTAATTGACACAGACCCCTCATACGGAGATACAGATACTAACTAAAAAACAACTAATTTCTGATTTTTGAATGTCTTCCGCCCTTTTTATATCACAATATGTCACTGGGCTGCAACTGCTGGTGACTTAATGCAAACGGTGTTCACAAAGGTTCCCAGTTTCCTTGCGCGAATTGCAATGTCGCACTTTTGTGTTGCAGAAGTTTTCACCAAACTTAAAACATTTGCACAAGAACTTTACATTTTAAATCGTCACAGGGTTGTTGCAAGCATCTGGAAAACACACACACACACACACACACACACACACACACACACACACACACACACACACACACACACACACACACACACACACACACACACACACAACAAAAGCATTATTTTGGACAAGTCAGTAGTTTAAATTGCATCATTTAATTGCATTTCCAAATGATCGCCGGCACAAATTCCTCCAATTCTTTGTCTCTGATAAATCACCGTCACACTGGCAGAAGTTGCCACAGTTTGAGACTCAGATGCAGCGATAAAAGCTGCAGACTTGACAGCTCAAATGTCAGCAAAAAATGGAGAAGCTAATAAAATAGTCGTAGAGTGTATATATAAATATATACACATACAATATATATATATTTGCATGTATTCTCAGGTATTTTTGTGAGGTGTTGCACACGAGAGGTCACTGGATGCATTTGAACATGACGTATGACAATGTGACATTCTCACTGACTTGAACAACTGTAAATGCACAGGTATCGTACAGCTACCAGGAATGTGTTTTGACATTTTGGAGGAAGCAGTAATAAATAAAAAATATGTAAAACATGAAACGGGGTGGGGGTGAGGGAGACAAACAGAAACAGCAGCAACTGGAATCTTTACAATGTGAAAGGTTTATGGAGAAGAGATGTAAATCGACCACAGCAGTGCAATATCAATCTGAGAGGAACTAAAGCACTAGAAAGACAGGGGGGGGGCTATGTCAATGAGTCCAGTAGCAGAGAGGGTGTGTGAGGGGGGGGCTATCTCTGTTTCTTGGTTCCGGTCCTGATGGACCTCCAGAAGGGAGCACCTTGAGCAGACTGAATCCAGGATGAGAGGGATCCACCATAATCTCCTGGTCCTGGAGGTGTAAAGGTTGTCAGGTGAGGGCAGATTACAGCCAATCACCTTCTCAGCTGAGCTGATGATACGCTGAAGCCTGCTCCTGTCCTTAGCAGAAGAGGCAGCGTACCCCGTAGTTATGCAGTTAGTGAGGATGGACTCAATATCAGCTGAGCAGAAGCGCACCATGATTTGTTGCTCATTAAACACATGCTGAGTTTGGCTTGAATGGCCAATGTGATGAGATCTTTATCTTTTTGGTGGTTTCATATTTTGTTATAAAAAAAATAAGTAAATTATCTAATTTGCTGGAAAGGAGTGATTAATGACTGGGATAATGACGAAGTGGAGAACAATGTTAACACCATAAACAGCCCAGAAAACAAACGGCATAAAAACCTGCGTTTCTTTTTGTCAAGTTTCCCACAACAAATAGCAATTATGCTTTTTTTTTCTGTGAGCGTCAGGTGTAGTCATTATTTCTTCCCTCCTCAGGTGTGAGGCTCTTATAATGCTACTACTCTCTCAGCAGTGTTAAGGAGAGCAGTGGGTATAATAACGCTGGGATTTAACACCTCATGACAAACTCTCAGCATTTTAACAAGAGAACGAGAGGGAGAGAGCGAGGGCGCAAACTCCAGAAAAACAAATAAAAAAACCTCAGTAAGTACAGATAACAATATGGAGACGGAAGGGTCAAGAGAGGATTAGCTCAGCTGCCTAGCCCTTCCTGCTAATAGCAAGAAGAGGAGTAGTCAAACATAATTCTCTTGTCCTTACACCGTGTGTGTGTGTGTGTGTGTGTGTGTGTGTGTGTGTGTGTGTGTGTGTGTGTGTGTGTGTGTGTGTGTGTGTGTGTGTGTGTGTGTGTGTGTGTGTGTGTGTGTGTGATCCAAACAGGAAAAACAGGACTTTCCCTTGTTTTGTAGCATCCACCTCCTTTTTCAGCTCATAATGTTTCTTTTCCTGCTATATCTTTGGCATTTTTATTAATTTTAATATAAATGCTGCGTGTTATTAAATAATATTTTGAAAGTGTGTGAAAGCATGAGCTTTAAAGCAACACTCCGCAACTTTTACACCTTAAAATAATGTTTATTGTAAAGTTCTGGCGTCATACTATCATCTATTACGTTCATTTGTCGCACCTGTGATAGTGTTGGGGGGTCCCACGTCAGTTTACCACACTATACAGTTTTTTGCTCCAGGTCGAAACAGGAAGGACTGACTGCGTGTCATTTTACGGCAAAATATGGCAAGCCAAAGGGATAAGAAAAAGCGTGCGTTCTAAACGCGCATTTTGGCAGACAAAATTGAACGCGTGTTTTGACCAATCCAATCCAATCCAGATTTATTTCTATAGCACATTTATCCACAGCATGAGAGCTGACCAAAGTGCTGAACATAAAATAAAACAGCGATAAAACAAGTAGGTCAGATTAAGATAACAAGAGAATACAAGTTAATAGATAGCATAATAATGTAAGTAAAAGAAATAAATACTAAAAGCAACATAAAAGATTAAAACAATTTAAAAACCTAGGAGACAGTAACACCATAAACTCAGTAAAATAAGTCATTCATTCATACACGCTACAGTCATGTCCATAGAATCAAACACTAAAAGCCATAGTGAAGTAGTGAGTTTTAAGACCGGATTTGAACAGGGCGATAGACGGAGCTGAACGAACCGAGAGTGGCAGCTATTCCAAAGCTTCAGAGCTGCGTGAGCAAAAGCACGCTCACCACGAGTCTTGCACCTCCGCTTAGGTTCATTAGGGTTGACATCAAAGGGGGCAAAAAAAGCGCATTCTAAAATTGCGCGTTATGTCGTGCGTTATGTCCGCCAAAACGGACGTACAAGACACGCGTTTTGGCGGACATAACGCGCAATTTTAGAATGTGCTTTTTTTTTGCCCCCTTTGACGTCAAAACGCACGTTCAAGATGCGCATTTTGGCAGACATAACACGCCTTTAGAACGCACACTTTTTTATCCCTTTGGCTTGCCTTAGTAGCATAACGCAGACCCACGGTTTAGCAGCGGCAGATTCACCAAAGAAAGCTAGAAATCCCGTATCAGAGGAATCTAGGAAAAGAAAAGGAGAACGTGATAGAGCAAGAGCAAAGACCAGAGTTATTATTGGGCCGTCTTTTCCTGGCTGGAGAGCTCTTTTAGAAAGAACAGCATGAACTACGGACTCTGACCTAGCCGTGCTGCTAATGGCTAGGTAAGTAATAAATGATTTCACCAGGGTTATTGTGTTTGGTCGGGCATAAAGTTGTTATACAGTCCGGATAAAACTATTTATTCAATGTGTGGAGGTGGAAAAGTTTGTTTTCGTTGTTTTGCCTGACATTAGGAATGTAAACATGCCTCTTATGCCCCAGAGAGAGATTTAATGTTATGACAGTGACGTTACGCAGCAAGCCTCTAGAGGGCGACAGAGAGCATATTCCGCAAAGTTCAGGAATGTTGCTTTAAGTGCTGTGAAAATGAATAAATAATGATTTGTCACACACATTTCTCTGTGGAGTTACTCGTCTGTAACTCACAATAAAAAATAACCTGTGACATGACGTTTAGATTTTTTACAGTAACTTTCACTTGACATTATTCCACATTCACAAATATCAGACCTAAGAGCTTTCTAACATGCTAAAAATACTCTCTCTGCCCAGTGATACCTTTGTCCCCTTCTGTAATTACCAGGATACTGAGCCGAGTTTGATTAAAAAAAAAAAAAAAAAAGGTTTGGGATTCCTGCTGAGTTTAAAATTGAACATAACATCTCGTAGAGAGAAAAGAAAGATTTCTTCTTCAGGCCACATCCTTCTACTCTCCTAATTCATCACCCATCTGAATGTAATGAATACCTTATTGCTCATTAATACTGATATTGACCGTCCATTTCATCATAAAATTAAACATTTCATCAAGCTGACCGCGATTAATGTTATGAGCTTATGGTAATGGGATGGAAATAACCACCTCTAATGTTGAACTGTAAAGTTCTGTGCTTCCAAGCCTCTTAAAGTCGGATGTTTATTGCTTTTAACGTTTGTGCAAAGCTCATGCTAACATATAGTGATAATAAATGGATGAACTGAAGCTATTTAGGCTCTACACTGAAATAAAAAACACATTTTAACAAATGATTGTGAATATCTTTATAACAGAATAAGGGATTAATTGTGCCAGCGCTTTGAGCCAGAGAGAACCTCTAGTGAATACACTGATTAGGAGGTCTACTGGTGTTGTTGGGGTGATTTGGGTCTTCATCATGGAGAGTTCTTTACTCAGTGATTTATTCCTCACCACCTATACCTTTGGTTTGGTTTGTTCCAGCTTTCCATTTTAGTGAAATGTATTTATCTAGCAACAGTTTGCAACTACACAGTAAAATGAGCAGTGTTAATTCAACACTGAGCCAGAGAACATATGGTCCTGCCCTCTACAGTGTAAACGTTACACTGATCTCAGTGTTAAATATTCAGAGTCAATTTTACACTCATTAGAGTTAAATTCAGTCATGGCGTAAACCCTCTTTAACTCTCACAATTGTTGAAATACTTTAACTCTATAAGATAAGTAACACTCCAAGTGTTATTTTTAATATTCTAACACTAGATGTTAATGAAACTTTAACTCTTAACAGTGTTAATATTGTGGCAGCTGTCATGCCAGGAAGCTAACAGCTAGCAACCACACTGAAAAATGCCAGCTATCTCCTGCCTAACTCCTGTATTTAGGAGGTGTTACTATGATCAGGTTTATGACCTCCTGAAGGAAGGACTCATTTGAAGGCAACTGATTTAATCTACAACCCCCTCAGGTTGTTCGGCCAGAACATGTATGACAGACGCCATTCCTCTTCATGCCAATCTTTATCACTCTTGTTTATGGTTTCTAGACAAAAATTGCACAGTGATTAACGTTAACAATGTTCTGCTTAACACAATCAAATATAGACATATCCAACACAATCCAATGAAAAAAGTTACTTATATTTTACATTCTCGCCTAATACTGACATTTCCTACGGTCATTGAATGCACCAAAAGACCTAATTTAGGTGAGTGGAATTTCTGGTTTCCAACAGTCCTTTAACGCATCGCCAGTGCGACTTACGTAAGCAAAAAAAGGCTAAATTAACAGGAAAAACCAGGAAAACTAGTATAACGTTATTGCTGGTGAACATTACATCAACTTACAACATAAACACTGAACATTATATAAACACTATTTGAACATTACCAACTCAACAGTAAATAATATGTTTGTAAACTGAGCCTGTCCAGTGAAAGAAATAGACTTACAGTCTCATGGACGCATAAACACTGAAAACTCGTGTCCCACGGAAAGAAAGGGTCCGACTGTTGAAAACAAGTTGGTATCGCTTGCTAGCTGCCGCCTGCGAACCGGTAAAATTACTGAGGAGAGGACGGAGCGGCAATGATAGCCAATTGGTTGAGAGGAGCCTCGTCACACCCAATCAAGGACGGCTCGATTATTATGGGATGCTGGTGCGTTCAGGACCTCCACTTAATGGTAAAACTGAAACCTTGTGAACATCCTGCCTTACGCACCACATGACTTAAGACAGCCAATGAGAGTGGAACACAAGGAGTCAAGTCCAGGGCATTTAGTGTGAACCACCACCACAGCAGTCCCATTCCTGTGACCAACCTCCTTACTTATGGTGCAAACATGACACAACAAATAACACCACGTTTGAAAGTGAAGTTGTAACTAAGAACAACACAACCCTCCCAAAATAAATATCTATAAACACCTCAAAAAAGGACAAACTAACAAAAAACATGACTACCCACAATGCACCACTCACTGTTGCTCGAAGTGGGCGGGGTCATTACTTTTTACACTGTTTTGGAGTCATTTTTCATCAACACTGGAGTATGGAGTACTAATAACTCCAAAAGAGTGAATTTTCTTTAACACTTGACATGTTACACTAAAATGAGTCATTAAAAAATCTGTTTTAACTCTGAATATTAACACCAACACTGCAGGACAAAGGGAGGTATTTTACACTCACTTTCATTGAATTGACTCTGACAGAGTTCCTGTACTCTGACACTGCTTATTTAACACTTGGGATTTTACTGTGTATGCTACTCTCAAGGCAAAAAAACATAAAAGTACAAAACAAAGGCAGCAGCCCAGATATGCTGAATTGTGTCTGGGATTTTGGACTTGGATCACACTTGAGTCACACAAAGACTCAAAGGCTTGACTTGGACTCTGTGTTTTAGGGCTCAGGCCTTATGGACAATCTATATCTCATGCAATCAGAGGAGGAAGTGAGCTGGTTAGCGAGCCCCAGACAGGGAGGTGAGCGCGGCTGCACTACCGATTTAACACGTGTGATTGGATCAATCGAGCAGCCGTGTGTACCAATGCACGCTCGAGATTAAATGTAGATGCATCACTTTATTATGTCTTTGTAGCAATGAACTTGATCAATTTAATGAGATGAAAGGCCTGGAAGCAGGTTCATAAAAAGCTGGGTTTGTGTGAAGGATGCATCTCCTGTAGGATCTTTTTTGGTGTCGTGTGCTTTAATGTCAGCAAACACTAAACGCTTCTTATTTGACTCACAATTCCAAGTTCCTGTGTTATTGTAAGCCGTGGAAATGGAAAGACCATTTACCAGGTTTTATTAAAAACCAGGCAGAGAAAATGGCAGAATTATCACAAGATGAAGGGGGCTGTAAAAATAGTAAAGGAGGATGTGATTCAACACGTTTTAGTATTTATATTATAGAAAATGTCTTTCCTTGCAGCTCACTGCTGATTTAAAAGAGTTATTCATCTGCTGGCTGGTTTTATATTGTGCACTAATCTCTTTAGTTTATTGTTTAATTGTGAGTTTGTGTTTTATGAAACTGTAATTAAAGGTGAACTTTACTCAGTCTTGTAATACATCTGCAGTGGTCTCTAGTAGGAATGAATGCCTTGTAAGTCGTTCTCTGAGGAATAAAAGCTCTGGTGCGCCTGTTTAAAGCAACATTCCGCAACTTTTACACCTTAAAATGATGCTTTTTTGTAATGTTTTTGTGTCATAGTATTATCTATTATGTTCATTTTCGTGCCTGTGATAGTGTTGGGGGGTCCCACGTCTGTTTACTGCGCTATACAGTTTTTGTGCATCGGGTAGCGCCGGAAATACTGACTGGGTGTCGTTTTACAGCAGAATATGGCAAGCCAAAGGGATAAAAAAAGCGCGCGTTCTAAACACGCGTTATGTCCGCCAAAACGCGCATCTTGAACGAGCGATTTGGCGGACATAATGCCAGTTTAGGACCTGCATTTTTTTATCCCTTTGGCTTGCCATAATTGTATAAGGTAGACTCGCTGTAGCAGTGGCGGATTCACCAAAGAAAGCTAGAAATCCCGTATCAGAGGAATCTAGGAAAAGAAAAGGAGAACGTGATAGAGCAAGAGCAAAGACCAGAGTTATTATTGGGCCGTCTTTTCCTGGCTGGAGAGCTCTTTTAGAAAGAACAGCATGAACTACGGACTCTGACCTAGCCGTGCTGCTAATGGCTAGGTAAGTAATAAATGATTTCACCAGGGTTTTTGTGTTTGGTCGGGCATAAAGTTGTTATACAGTCCTGATAAAACTATTTATTCAATGTGTGGAGGTGGAAAAGTTTGTTTTCGTTGTTTTGACTGACATTAGGAATGTAAACATGCCTCTTATGCCCGAGAGAGAGATTTAATGTTACGACAGTGACGTTACGCAGCAAGCCTCTAGAGGGCGACAGAGAGCATATAACTGCAATGTTGCGGAATGCTGCTCAGAGACGTACAAGTCAGATGGAGGAGAAAGTAGCTTCAGATTGCAGGATTCTTATTTCCTGATATTTGGACATCTTGCCTCTGATTGGCTAACAGCAACGCGACTCTATCACTGACCCTGGCTTTCCACAGGACGTGAAAGCCGTTTTATCAACAAGCTCATTCCCAACTGGGAGCAATTCTGATGGGAAACGGGAGCAAAAGCGTTTCCACACATCTGATCCCGCAAGGTCACAAAATCACGGGAGAATTGCAACACCATGCGTGATTTCAGAAGTCCACACAATGACAAGCAAAGAGAAAGACAGCTGCATGTGTCCAAAAAGGTCTGTGGTTTATTTTCTGTTCTGTTTACATCGGCTACGGGGGTTTCACAGGAAATGACGTACTGCACGTGACTTTTATTTTGAAAGTTTTCGGATGTGTTACACTGCCTTTGTGTTTCACCTTCTGTCTGTCCCGATCTAAAATGCAGAGTTTGACGTGTTTCAGAAGCGTAGCACGCAAAAAAATAGACTGGAGACGTAACGATAGCATCCCGTCGCTTCTGGGACGCGTCCAAAACGTTACACATAGCTGCTGGTGGAAAGAACCCTGTTCACTTTAACAGCGGCTAATTGCCGCGTAGTAAGTTTCGTGTCTGTTTCGCGCTGCTTTCACGTCTTGTGGAAAGCCGGGGTGACTCTGTCTGCTCTGCAACGTTGATGTTTTATCTCCACCAATAACACAAGCCTGGAGGAGTTCTGCTGTGTGGTGGAGTTGCTAATGCTAACGGTTAGCTTCTACTAGCCCAGACGTTCTCTGCTGTTTCCTGGACGCTAAACCAACAACAGCCTTCCCCGTCGTGAGCTAAGATGGGTGAGTCCATGAATGTTAAAAAAGAAGCTGCTTCTGCACAGACTTTTAACATTTATGTTCAACATTTGTGGACTTGTTCTGGTCCACAGAGGCTTTAAATGATGCAGCAGTGCAGAGTTACAGACAGACTAGATGACAGATACAGATGAGATAATAGTCATTCTAGTTGTTAAAGGCTTAAAACCTGCCTGGAGCAAAAGGTTGTGAACATCTCTGGTACAGTCCACTTCAACATTTTAAAATACTCCAGATGGTGGGCTTCATTAAGGATGTTTTCCCCCTAACGCTTCATTTCCTTATCAAATCTATCACTAGTTCCTCAAATATGCCCCCATCAAAAGAACTTTAACACACTGATCTTGTCTCTAATTGTCCCATCACTAATCGCAACTTTCTGCTGCAAAGAAGAAAAAGTGTTTTGCAGAAAGACATTGAAGTGCTGATCACACAGGTGGTAGGCAGGCAGAATGCTTTATTTAGTGTTTCATCCTCTGGGATCAGTAACAAACAGAAAACGATGGAGTGTCACCGGGGCAGTTAATACAGCAGGCTTAGAGACATGCACAGCTGCCAATATCAGAAAAACGTGTCCTGAGCTCTGACTGCAGGGGTGGGGGGGTAATCTCGGGTTTATGCGAACCCTGTGGAGAGCTACATCACTAATGCAATGGAAGACATCTGTAATGAGTTAAAGATGATTAATGATGCACTTGGTGACATCAGTTATTAAAATAAATGGTTAAAAATAAATGCAGTCAGCACTTGGATGGGAAGTGGAGATGATGACACCAGCCGGGTTTGGGCTTTTCTGATCTTTTCCTAATCCTCAGAACTAATTGTGTTTTTGCTTACATGATTATTCACAGACCTAACGCAGGAAATGGAGCGGGGAGAAAAGACTTAATATGTCAGTTTGATACTTTTCACAAATGGTCAAAGAAACACTAAAGAGTTCATGAGTAGTGCTGGGTATTGATTCAAATTTCAAGAATCGATTCGATTCTCAAGATTTAGAATCGATTATCACAATTCAATCCAATCTATTCCGATCCGATATCGATTCGGGTCAATGATTTTAAAGCGATTTTGCAGTGACCTTAATTACTGACTGCGTAGTTGTGCAGTATATTGATAATATTGACATTCAGCGACAAATTAATGAAATATTGGCAGATAAAAATGGCTGCAAGGACCAATCCCTCTCGCAGAATGTTCAGTGTTTCCGCGCATTAGCCGCTTGAAGCCCTCGTTTCCAACGACAGAATACAGACGCATATCCTTGCAAATGAAGCTCGCTATCGCCTCATTTATTTTGTGAGAACGTGTAGAATTAGCCGGTAGTTGTAGTGCTTCCTTGAATTTCATCTGTTGCAGACCAGTGATCTGCTTGCACGCGAGATCTTGTATCTTAAATATCTTCACACCTAGCAATCATGCGTAAATTCAATCACGTGACGGTGGGTGTGTAAGGCCGTGTGGAAACCGTATTAACCCTTTATCACCCAAGCCTCAAAATGACTATCTGGACTTTTATATTTTAGCTGTACAAGAGCCAGACACTGTTAAAGGGTTAAATCGATCTTTGGACGTATGAATCGATCTTTATGAATTTTTATGAGAATCGATTCAGAATCGATTCAGAATCGGAGAATCGATTTTCTCAACACAGCACTATTCATGAGATAGTTTCATCTAAAGACGCGCACAAAGAGCCACCGGACTGATTCATTTGCTAGTTAAAAATGTTAAACCTCCTTCTTGGACTTTTTTGAACTCCCATTTGCAGATAATGTTTAAACCATGACTCTCTTTGCTTATTGATTTATTGCATTCATTTTCTTTTGCATTAAATATTCAGTCACTCGGGAAAGACAGCCTAGTGTGCAATAGCAGCGTTTAATGCATTTGATCTTGTCCCCGGTCTTTTATTGGCCACTAAATGTGATCTCATTTTGTACGTGCACAAATCTAATTTTAAGAACCTCGTTGCCGTTAGACCTCATGCACCCACTGTGATCATACCTATTTTTTATGGGACGAAATTGCTGTTACGTAAGAAAAAATGCAATAACACCTTGATGCGGTCACGTCAGCAGGGTTCGAACTGCTCCATCCCTGAAATCAGGCCATCCGGGAGGAGAACCTGTATCAAAGTCATCTACAGGTGCACTCTATCAAATGTCTTCTGAAGGAGCGCTAGAGACATATCCTTTAAAGATGAAGACTGGTTGATGAATTAGTCACAGATGGCTCACAGACCATTACTACTTTTTCAGATGTTTCTTTTCACCTTGAGGTTTTAAAGTAAAAAAAAACATCAAGTACGTACTATGACACAGGAGCGACGGATGAGAGAGGAAACGGAACTCAAAGAGACCTGGAACAGAAAAATTAAAGGAGTGTTTTAGTGAACACTTTCAGAGATCAATTACAGTAAAATGTTTCTTTTTTTAGAGATACATTTCTAATTTTTATAGGTTTTAAACAGATAAAGTGTACCCATGTGTGCGTTTCAGGCATGTCCAGCTGAAGGCCCAGGGCTCACCCAGGGCACACTGGATGGGGGGGTTGTATCTCTAGGCTGGCCCAAGAGCACTCTGGGGTCCCAGCAGATGAGTCTGGGTAGAGGACAGTCTGGGCTTCCCTGCTAGGGCTCCTTCTCATCTATGCCCTCATGACCTGGACCAAGATAAACAGGAGTTAATGAGTAAAAGTACAAGCTTCTATAATGAGAAAGTTCAGCGTTCTGATCAGATAATTACTAAGGAGTATAGCCTAATGTTGTAAAACCACTGGCCTCGGCTTCCCCGTGGATGTTACGTTGACCCTGAACGGACTACCGCGTGTCCTTGGTGATCTAATCTCAGTGATCAGCAACACATCCAGGTTCTTAGCCTTTATGCATGTTCAGACAAGCCTTGTAGAGCAGTCGTTTCACATTTTGCTGTGTTGTTACAGAGAAAGTGTAAAACAACCAAACGCTGTTGTCAGTGTGGAAGAACATATGTCACGTTTTCATCCTCTCTTCAAATGGCCTGTTGTGTTGAGATGTGTTACCCTGCAGAGATGTGTTCCCTCGTCTAAGTACACCAGACTTTCACCCATAAGGATGTGTGCGCCCCCCCCCCCCCCCCACTTATATGCATATTTTGTACATAAATGAACACAAAAATTTGGTTTTGTAACAAGTCAGTTGAAAAAAATGTATTTTACTGCTTTTATCCTAAAGGGAGGTCAGTCTCTATTGGTGGTATTCAGTTATTAATATGTGCTTCATTTATCAAAAGAAAAGAGATTTCCATTCATATTTCTGTTAAAATAGCTAAAGTGGTACTCAAGAACACCTCAGCATGCACTGAAACAGATCATCACCTAATGAGGACAGGTGTGCTGATTGTAGATGCTCAACAGGTGTGTGTAGCTAGCCTGGCAAGCCATCCTATATATGTGAATATATAGTCTGGCCACGAACCATTGACGGCTCTCAGTCGTGAGGCGGGATCTACGGTTGTCTTTCAAACTGCCTGCACGCAATTGGATAGCGCTAGGACCAATCAGAGTAACGAACAACATGACGTAATCACAGCGACGGAAAAGAGGGAGGCAGCAATGGCGTCTAACATCAATGATTTCTGTCGTTTTTGTATAAAAACATGTGAATATCAGGTGTACTAGGACATTGCACTACTTTGTTTGATAAAAATAAGAAGCCGCTAAGTATAGCCGACAAATTATGGCACAATATGAGTCAGGAAGTAAACACTGATTTTGGTTTATTGACTGAATGTGTGCACATAATAAACATCAGATGCACTACCTTTAGTGAATCACCAGTTCTAAAAAGCAAAAATGTGTGCAATTCAGCTCTAAACATGCATGTAAAAGCATGTTAAAAGAATATCTCCCAGCACTGAGAGAGCAGATCTGCAGCTTTGGTGCTGCGCTCACAGCTGCTTTTGTTCACTGTCACTGCAGAAATTAACATAAAGCAGAATGTGGATTGAGCAAAGATTCACAAAAGAAAATGCTAGCAAGCAGTTATTTTTGTGGTCCTTTGTGGGCCAGGACACTTGGTCCCAGTCTCTTAGGCCAACACTCAGTGTGGCCAAAGCACACTGACTCAAAAAATCCTGAGTGTTTTCACACATTTATTCAGTGTTTACTGGTTTGACACATGCCACCTTCCCAAGCAATGTCTCAGATCTGGAATACACCTGCCAGCAAAAACAGTACTCCCTGCAGCAGTCTTTCCCAGAAATCTCATAACTATACCAAAACCAATTAAAGCCGGCCTATTTTAAACCACATTTACCTTGTTGATTATAAAATTTTGTCATGACCATTTTTATCTCTTACTTCTTCTTCTTCTTCTTCTTTGAGCTGTTTTGTGGTGGCTAGCAAGACACTTCTTGGTTACCACCACCAACTGGAGTGGGGCGGGGCTGGGATTCTAAATACTATTTATGTCAATATAAAAATTAAAAAAAAGAATAAAAATAATACATAAATGTTCTGTAGGCCTGGAAACAATGTTAAAGACATGCTGCTATCTACTGTTTTAGGGTTTGTAACCCCAAGCCTTTTGTGGACAATGTAAAGTCATTTTAAGTGGAACTCAGTGGGGTGGTCAATCAGATTTCAAGGGTGGTATGTGCTACCATAGACATGAATACGTAGACGCCCCATTGGTTGCTGGAGAGCGTAACAGCGTCGCCATCAAATTGGGTGGGTCTCCTCACTGTCCTAAGTCAACACAGAGTGAGCAACTATGCCCGTTTTTGTGCAGCCTACGGTTGAAACAACCAGCATACTATTGAAAACAGATCACGTGGGATTACTATTGACTTCTCTAGCCTACCTGATGGGATTTTATGTTTTAATTTATTTTGTTTAATTATATTTGTATTTTAATTATCATGCCATACCATGTGTCTGATTTTGTGAAAAAGCTTTATAAAATGTGTTTTTTAGCTGGGTAAGCACCTTCCTCAATAGAAGTTAATGCACTGGGGGTGAATGGAGACCCATCTAAGATGGCGGCCGGCCACTACGGCAGCTCCTATAGGCAGCGTCAGTCCACGGGGAGTCTACGTATATATGTCTGTGTGTGCTACCCCAGGCCACTCCCTGGACACGCCCCTGTGGAGCACCACTCACATTCCTGGTGGATGTACTGGGAATATTCAGACTATGAAGAAATGCCAGATGGATCCATAGCTTGTGGTCCTTGTTCTTTTACTCATTCATCTGCAAACCCCCTATTTCACAACCAGTCAGACAGTCACTTTGTTCCTCGACCATCCACCGTCCTGCAGCAATAAGCCCCTCCCCCACTATCAGGGCTCCTGAGCCATTTTGAGCCCCAACAAAGAGTTATAGAGGCTCAAAGAACAGCTTCCAATTGCCAAAATCATGACTTAAATAAAAAAATACATCTATCTAATACAGCTTTAAATTTCTACATAAAGTTGGATATTATGATTTTGAGTAGATTGATTTTTAGAAAATACTAAAGAACAGGAAAGCGCTCTGATAACATGTACTTTAGTAAAACCTACAGTGCATAGCTATGTAAAGCCAAGGGATATGGGCTATCAAGACAGAAGAATGACTAAAAACACACATTTGTGAGGAATATTCATGCTCACTGAGTTTGGTGATGACTTCACAGTGAATTCCCTTTGCAATATACCTGCTTTTGCTTTTGTTTTTCCACACTCATTAACTGTGTTGTGAAGTGGGACCTTGTAGAAACCCAAGTATAAACAATAGCCTTAATGGCTTTGTGCCATTTCTGCTGAGATTTAAAACAAAAGGCACGGCTCCAGGAAAAATGCTGAACAGCCGCTGTGTGAGCGCTCCGGCATACCGTCAATGTGAAATCCAAGCATTGCTCTTTTCCTCACAGCAGTAGATCATAATCTGTCAGAGGAAGCAAAGCTGCGTTCCGAGATGTTACACTTGACTGCACAACACGCATTTGAGGTATATACAGCTGAAGACAGGAAGAGGAAAACGATGATGTAAATGGATGCAAACAAATCAGTGTTTTACCGTCAAGCTGGCATCTTTTCTACGGCCTCTACATCCAGCATGAAAAATTTAATTCACTGTGGACATGCATCAAAAACATATACACAAGTCTGTCACTGTGGAATAAAGAATGGGTGTTTGCGTTTTTTTTGTCCTACTGTCTGTTTGGATCGGAAATTAAACTCACACACTTGTTTTGTAGCTGCAGTGTTGTCCCTCTATGCACAACAGAACACGAAGCACGGTCCAAACACTCAGAGCCGGCTCTAGGCAAACGCAAGTTAAGCAACTGCTAGCATGAATTTTTTGTTAATAACACATTTCTATCACACATGGAAACTGAATGATATATTATTTTCTAGTGTAATTTGGTTTTATATTTTAGTGATTGCACATTTTATTCATTTGAGAACAAAAGACTTAACCTGTTTGCTATGAATTAATTTTACTTTCTTTGGATGTTACCTTCAAATAGTTGAATTATTATACCACACTTAAATAACTCTGCATTTTAAAATGCAAATTAATTAGAGCATTTTTGTTGGTTTGACACTGATGTAAGGTTAATAGCCATTATAAAACCAGTATGATGTAAGCTAATTACAAAAGATGTTATTGATAGTGGGAATGTTACACACACAGTGAAGCCTAAAGGTTGGTTTATGCTTGACGCATGTACATTCCGCACGGAAATGAGAGGCGCGGATAGCCTGGCAAGCCATCCTATATATGTGAATATATAGTCTGGCCACGCCCCATTGACGGCTCTCAGTCGTGAGGCGGGATCTACGGTTGTCTTTCAAAATGTCAGCACGCAATTGGATAGCGCTAGGACCAATCAGAGTAAGGAACAACGTGACGTAATCACAGCGATGGAAAAGAGGAAGGCAGCAATGGCGTCTAACATCAATGATTTCTGTCGTTTTTGTATAAAAACATGTGAATATCAGGTGTACTGGGACATTGCACTACTTTGTTTGATAAAAATAAGAAGCCGCTAAGTATATCAGACAGACTTACGCACGTTGGAGTCTAAATAATCCAATGTTGATGACAAAGCCGTTTCAAACCAACGTGGGTCCTGCATTGCCGCCATGTTGTTTGTGTTTGCGGCCGCAGCGCTGATGTCATCGGCTACTCCCACTCTGTGATTGGCCCACAATATAGAGCGCTGTGATTGGCCCAACCAAAAGTATAGCGAGCTGTGATTGGACAGCCACAGCAGTGGATCGGGCTGCGAGGGTTCCATTGAAGCGTGCCTAGACCAAACTCTGCAAGGCAAGAATTTGGTCTAGTTCACTAGGCTAAGGCGCGGATGGAACGCGCGTCAGAACTTGCAGCGTTTATGGTTCCTTCCTACCTTCTGCAACTCGTCTCCGCTGTGAGCCAATATTCTCCCAGACTGTAGGGGGCGGCATGGGGCTCTACGGCATGCATCTAACACTACACCATAATAGAAGTAGAAATCACTGTTGTCTTACTTTTTTTTACTGCTTCCTCGTCTTTTCCGAGTGTGACAGCAATTTCACTCCACAAATTATTAACAATATTTTGATCACGGTGATCTTTATGGGCCGAATTGGGCCACGCGGAGGTCACGCGGAGGGGCGTGGTTGCTAAAATGACGTAATTTGGCCGCACGGAACCTGCGGACCTCGCAGACATTTCAAGCATAAACCAACCTTAAGAATTATGAATTATCTGGTGTTGACTGGTTGGTATGGGGGCCCCAAAGAAAAACCTGATTAGGGCCCCACAAATGCTTGGGCTGGCCCTGCAAACACTGATGTGTAAAAGTTGTAAAAACAGAAAAGCTTTAACATTAACTATGCACCTAATTCTCTGAAAATCATAGACCATTACTTTTTATATTTTAATCTAGGAGCCATTTTCAGATATGACCTTTAGAGCTCCTGGGCCTTCAGTAAGATTTAGGCCACAGCAACAGGGAATCTTCCCTGTTTTTCATCCTTAGTGGCTCAAATATGCAATCAAAGGCACCACTTTACCTCAGACTTTTTTGTCAGTCTAACCTTTCAAAATAAAAGCTGGTTTCAAAATAAAAGAGATTTGTGTCACTTTATGTTAGATTTCAGCTAAGAAGTCAGAGTTTATTGGATTGTGGTTAATTTGTACTAAACCCAAAAGATGAAAACCATAATGGTGAATCAAATCATCCCCAAAAAATTAACAAATCTTCAGGTCAGTCTGTGTTTTCTGTTGATAACATGACATTTAAAACAAATGTTAAAAATCACATAAATTGTCATGTAGGTGCATCACTTTATTCCACGTGTCAAACCTGTAATCTGCAGTGAAGGTTCGTTTTCAGGCGGTGCATTTGTGTGTTATTTTAAGTTGCTCGTGTAAAAATAGCTGCTCATTAATGCAACACATACAGCAGAGCAACACGCAACTGCGATATCTCAGCTTGCTGTCAGTCATTCTAGGGCTAGAGCAGGAATAACATCTCAAATAAACAATTCTATTTACTATTAAAAACAAATTACCATATAGCGTTTCTTTATTCAAAAAAGTATTTTCCATAATGTTTCGCTTCATTTCAATCTGAGCAACAAACGGTAAACAGACCGTCCAAATGTTTCAGAATTACGAAGCAAATTGAGTTTTTATTATTATAAATAATTAAACCATCAACAATGATTTGACTGACTTTCTAATCATCTTTACTCTGCCGCCCCGTCCTACTCGCAGTGTGACAGACGTTTAACTAAAACAATATTTTCAGCAGAACGGCTGATTTCCATACTCGTTAGATGTCATCCAGAGCTGTTTACATTAACTTTATGATCATATCTTAGACAACTTTAAATGAGTTGTTGCCGTTTTAAGAAATCAGACAGTTAAAGGCCAATGGCGAACACAATAACCCCTCCAAAAGAACTTTTATCCTTGAAAAAGTCAATAATTCATTAACCTAAGGTGCCACCTCGATGGGTCAATTATATCTCTGTTCAATTTCTTCTTATCATTGCTGCACATAGAAGAAAGTGTCACATTTTATTGGAGCTACTGAAGTTATACAATTCCTGGATGAACACTGGCTGCGTGAGCTTAGCCTCCTGAAGATAAAGACGGCTACGCTGTATTTCCAGCCACGTCGTGCCACAGCCTGGCTGTCAGGCAGGAGGAATGTCTTTGGTTGCCCTGCTCCTGTCTCTGTCTGGGTTTTCATCTCAGATCATTTTCACCTCTCATTTCATGGGATTTGGGAAAGTGACGTCAACTCAGAGGAGCAGGAGCGCAACCCTGGAGTGTCTGGTGAAACTCTCGGATGTAGGTGCAGTCATATGATGCTGTCACATTTGATTTGGGATCGGACTGGCTCAGCGAGCTGAAAGACGTCAGATTAGTGGCTCTGAAGAGTGAAATGGCATTTTAACTTAGTGCAAAGCGAGATCTCGTATTATTTTCTAAATGGCATGAATTAGTGGAATCACTTTGTCTGCAACTTTGCTGAAGAAAAGCCAACGTGAGAAAAGAAAAGAAAATAATCTGTCAGCTTTTGCCATTTTCACGTTATAAATACATTTCTTCTCAGAACAGACATGATGAAAGGCTACTTCAGAATTGTGAGTCAGAATTGTGAATCTGTTCTTTTGTAAAGGCTATTGTGCCACTTAAATATTATTAACTTGGCGCTGAAATGTAGGTCTCCATTAACGGTTATATTAATAACAATAGAAAAGCAGTATAAGCTTTTTCCAGTGTGAAATGTTTAAAAGAACAAATGTTCTTCATTTCTCAGAAATCGAGTTACATTAAACTGAGTATAAAGTCTGAAAGAGCTGCTTAAGTAAGAGGATATGATGTGATTACACCCTATTGCATACTGAGCTCCGTCAGGTTCATTATTCTTCACTAGGCCTCTGTTCCAATTAAAACAGCTGAAACAAAACAACCTCTCTGAGTTGGCCCGGTCCGGTCCTTCGTGAAACTCCTCATTGTTAAGAGAACACAACGCGTTAAAGAGAAATGAAAAGACTCTGCAACTGGAAAACACCAGGCATGAAGCAGCAGGATCAAAGGAGACCAGAGTATTCGTTTAACTATATCACAGTTACAATAAAACAGTGGAGGCCAGATATGATCTTCATATGAACTAAGTGCTGACCACCACGTATTTGGACTCAAACGTCACATCGACAAAGCAGAACCAGAGCAGTGGCGCGTAGTGTAGATGTAATTATGATACGAGGACCATCAGCTCAAGTTTTTCTCTATGTGACTGAAAATAAATGAAGTGAAAATAACTAATTACTGTGATAAGAATGAATTATTCAGTCTTTATGGTTCTGTAAAGGCACAACACCTAAAATAATTCATGTGTACATGTATGAACTCAAACCAGGTGTGAGCCTTGAACCTAAACTACAACGAGAGCATCATGATGCTCCTCGTGACTTTTATCTTGAGAGGTGCTATATAAAAGATCGTTTCTTCTTCTTCTTTATTTAGCTGTAACATAAATCTAAAGTAAAATCCATTCAGGTGTCAGAAGAGAGGAAATCAGAAAATAAGCAAAAAATACCACCCAGCCTCTAGATAACTGTTCACTGAAATACCAGAGTTGAGCAGCAGACGACATGATCTGGAGTCTTATTTCCTGATATGTGGACATCTCTCCTCTAGGGGTGTAACAATATCCAAATCTCACGATACGATATTTATTGTGATATTGTGGCTATGCTCACAACATAAAATACTTTGACTGGAATCCCCCGTGCTGCGTTCACCACTGTAGCCTCCATCCTCCATGTTTGTTTATCTTTACTGTGTGGGCTGCACGCACTCCCATTGGCGAACTGGCTGATGACACAGAAGCAAAGGATCATGGTCTAAGTAGTTTGTTTGCTATGCTCCGGTGGAGCGGACTGAAAAGTGTTACTTTTACCTCAAGACATACTGTACGATATTGTGACAAGACCACGATGATATTGTGGTCATTTTACTACGACGATATCGCGATATTGCCAATATTGTTCCAGCCCTACTCTCCTCTGATTGGCTAACAGCAACACGACTCTACCACTGACTCTGTCTGCTCTGCAACGTTGATGTTTTATCTCCACAAATAACACAAGCCTGGAGGAGTTCTGCTGTGTGGTGGAGTTGCTAATGCTAACAGTTAGCTTCTACTAGGGCTGGGCAATAAATTGAAAATTTATCATTATCAAAATTTCTGACTCTAATGCCGGGCGTACACTGTGCAACTTTTTCACTCGTAGCGTTCAGCTTCAGCTCAAACTGTACGACTTCCCCGCAGAGCAAATCTCACGAGTCATGTGCTCACACTGTACGACCCAGTTCTCAGATGCGACCTGACTGCTCACACTGTACGTCTGGCATGAACTCGTCACAGCTAAAAAATGTAGATATGACGCAACACGTTGGTCTGAGTACGGGAGGACGAGGACGGCATTTGGAACAGAAGTGTTGCTTCATGGCAAGCGCTGCTTGTTGCTACGGTTAAAAAATCAATCTGACATAAAAATAAAAGTCTGGTTTGTTCCTTAAATAACAAAATAACAACGAAAACATATTATTTGTATTATATTTGATCTACTTTTGATCAAAATCGATAAATTACCAACATTTCCCGCTGTTAAATGAAAAAAAAAGTTTATTTTTCATCAAAACAAAGCAACGCTGCTTTTATTTTGATAGTGGATTAGCTATTTGGTTTGTTTTCGCTTCCACTTCCTTCGTTTACGCTACTGCTTCTGTGTTTGCGCATGCGCCGCGTGCGGTTCTGGTACTTTTTGGGTCGCAGACGCTCGCAGCGCCGCTTCAACAGTGCGATACCCTCACGAGGGACGAGCAAAATATCAAACACGCCAAAAATCCGTGCGAGTTTACGATTGCTGATTGGTAGCTGGTCAAGTGGTGTTATTCACCTCTTGTAACCCC
>SSNS01000033.1:655022-673610 GCA_006937985.1 Aphyosemion australe
CGCAAAACTCGCCCCAATCTCGTACATTCTCGCACGAGGAGAAAATCGGCTCAAAAAATTGAAAAAGTCGCACAGTGTACGCCCGCCTTAACTGATCATTTTTCCCATGTCAGTAAATTTGGTAATAAAAAATGAAAAGATGTGTGTAGGTTGGTGACGTTCAGGTCCCTTTAAGAAGCTGTACCACCTCCAGTCACATGACAACGTGACTCAACGTAAAACATGTGACAGCTCCATCTAGTGGACAACTTTTTTTTTTGCGCATACATGTAGTTATCGTCCAGTTATCGTTATCGAGGTGAACTCCTCAATATACCGTGATATTGATTTTAGACCATATCGCCCAGCCCTAGCTTCTACTAACTGAGACGTGCTCTGCTGTTTAAACCAACAACAGCCTTCCTCATCTCGAGCGGAGTCTATGTCAGTTACTGTGACATTATGACATGTAAATGTCACTACTACTACTACGGAGTACTACGGAACTGTTCCCGCTCCCTTTAAATTTGCAGCAGTTTCTCCAATCCTGAAAAAAACAGGTGCAGATCCCAATGATTTCAATAACCTCCGTCCTATCTCCCACCTTCCATTCATCTCCAAAATCTTAGAAAAAACTGTTGCATCGCAGCTACACACACATCTTTCTTGCAATAACCTCTTTGAACTTTTTCAATCTGGTTTCCGACCCCACCACAGCACAGAAACAGCCCTCATTAAAATCACTAACGACCTTCTCCTTGCTGCTGATTCTGGTTTAATTTCCATCCTCATACTTCTCGATCTGAGTGCAGCTTTTGACACTGTTTCTCACCCCATCCTCCTCAAGAGACTTCTTTCTTTAGGTATCACTCAGACTCCCCTCAGCTGGTTTCAATCTTATCTCACCGGCCGCACTCAGTTCATTCAGTTAAAATCTTTTTCTTCACAACCCTCCCCAGTCACTTCAGGTGTACCCCAGGGCTCTGTCCTGGGGCTCCTCCTCTTTATAATATACCTTCTCCCTCTTGGCAATATTTTCCACAAATTTGGCATCCAGTTCCATTGTTTCGCGGATGACACCCAGCTCTATATTTCCAGCAAGCCTAACTCCATTCTCCCACCCTCATCCCTGACCCACTGCCTCTCTGATATTAAATCCTGGTTCACCTCCAATTTTCTCAAACTTAATGGCAATAAAACCGAGATTCTTCTTATTGGTACAAAGTCCACCATCTCTAAAGCTGACAGTTTTTCTCTAACCATTGACAGTGCCACGGTCTACCCCTCTCCACAGGTTAATAGTCTGGGTGTCATCCTCGACAATTCACTGTCATTCCATGCACACATCAATAACATAATTCGGTCAGCCCACTTCCATCTTCGATCCATAAATCGTCTTCGCTCCTCTCTGACCCCTCATGCTGCAGCCATTCTTGTCCACAGCCTTGTCACTTCCCGTCTTGACTATTGCAGCTCACTTCTTTTTGGTCTCCCCAATAAACTCCTTCATAAACTGCAACTGGTCCAGAACTCAGCAGCCCGTGACATCACCGGAACCCCTTCCTTTCTCCACATCACCCCAGTTCTTCAGCAGCTCCACTGGCTTCCAGTTAAATTTAGGTCCACCTACAAGATTCTCCTCCACACCTTCAAAGCCATACATAATCTTTCTCCTCCCTACTTAAACGACCTCATTAATATGGCCACCCCATCACGCTCACTCAGATCCTCTTCATCTCTCCACCTTGTTACTCCTTCTGCACGCCTCACTACCATGGGGGACAGAGCTTTCAGTCGCTCTGCGCCCCGTCTTTGGAACACACTCCCACCGGATATCAGAAACATTGACTGCCTCACTCTTTTCAAATCCAAGCTCAAGACTCATCTATTCAAAACTGCTTATGACTTGTGACTTATTTGATTGTTTTTATGACTGATTTGTTTTAGTATTTTATTGTATTTTATCGTGTTTTATCTTGTGAAGTGACCTTGGGTGTTTTGAAAGGCGCTATTTTTAAATAAAATTTATTATTATTATCACTAGTCCAAGAGTTTTTCCGTCTATTTTCTTTGCAGGAAATAGGGGTTGAAGACTATTTTCATGTTTAGCCTGCATTTTAAACTCAGAGTGATTTATTCTCTAAAAGAACAAGTAAAAAACGGTTTCTCAGTGAACTTGCCCTTTAACCTTGGTGCAAAGTGCAGAGTTAACCAAGATTTCTGTTAGAATTCCAGAGTTACTTAGGCGAGTACATCTCCAAGAAAAGTCAAAAGCCATGCAAAAGTGTCAAAAGCCTGCTGTGAAACCTCACTCTTGGTTTGACATGCCCTGTGTGGTGAGTAAATAAAAAATAACAGTACTACAATAAAAGCAGGAGGTACAAGCTGAAAACAGACTTGTTCTCTACAAATTTTCTTGAGGCTACACAGCTGGATTGTTGAGATTTCAGAGTTTGCATGATCACACAGAAAACTGCAAAGCACTGGGCAGAGCACATTGTTGTATAAAAAGCACCTGCAGTGATTTGTGATCAAATATTTGGTACCTAGGATTTGGCATTTGGCTCTTGCCAACATTTTTCAAATAAAAATAAAGACTGTCTTGGTTGGTCATCACTTCCTAATGAATAAGGAGACCAACATCATCAGCGACCATTTGTGCTCACAAAAAAGAAATTAGCTGCTATAGCACATGACACAAGTTGCCATTTTCCCTGAATATACTAAGGTTGTCATGTCTTGAACAAAAACCCTTGTCAGCACGTGCTGGCATGCATTAAACCCAATATACTTGAAGCTTTATTAATAATTTTAAAAAAGCATAAAAACTGGAAACCCTGAAGAAAGCACAATTACTACCATTAAATATTTGGATTGTCGTGATTTTTTTCCTAAATAAGCCAAAAGCCAGTGAAAAAAAACAACAACAGGGTTTCAACTTTTCTGCAAATGAATGATAACCAAGTAGAAGTCATTAAAAAGATTGTCCTCTTCTGCTTGTAAATTACTTCCATAAATGTTCACAGAAATCAGTCAGGAAAGTAGCGCCCTCAAACGACTCTGATGACCTTGGAAGCTGGGAATGATTTTTAAAACCACAGAAAAGGTCTGTTTTTTTAAGGCCCGAATCCAGGCATTGAGTTATGTCATGGCCAACTGTTTTTCTTTTGTTTCTGTGACCTTGGTGTCTTCATTGTGTTCATTTTGGAGCTCTTTTTGGCTGATATCCCTCAGGGATAGCATGACCAGTATTAAAGGAACGCTTGGTAATTTTGGCTTGTTTTTAGCACCCCCTAGTGTTTATTAGTAGAACCGAAAGTGAAACTTATCTCCTTGCTGTGCGTTCATCTTTTTAACACCTTAAAGCAGCATTCTGCAACATTGCAGTTATATGGTCTCTGTCGCCCTCTAGAGGCTTGCTGCGTAACGTCACTGTCGTAAAATCAAATCTCTCTCTCGGGCATAAGAGGCATGTTTACATTCCTAATGTCAGGCCAAACAACGAAAACAAACTTTTCCACCTCCACACATTGAATAAATAGTTTTATCAGGACTGTATAACAACTTTATGCCCGACCAAACACAATAACCCTGGTGAAATCATTTATTACTTACCTAGCCATTAGCAGCACGGCTAGGTCAGAGTCCGTAGTTCATGCTGTTCTTTCTAAAAGAGCTCTCCAGCGAGGAAAAGACGGCCCAATAATAACTCTGGTCTTTGCTCTTGCTCTATCATGTTCTTCTTTTCTTTTCCTAGATTCCTCTGATACGGGATTTCTAGCTTTCTTTGGTGAATCTGCCGCTGCTAAACCGCGAGTCTACGTTATACAATTATGGCAAGCCAAAGGGATAAAAAAAAATGCGCGTTCTAAACTTGCATTATGTCGTTGTAGTATGTTGTGGAATGTTGCTTTAATCTAACTGCTGAAATGGTCTCCTCAGCCTTCATTAGTGTCTACAGGAGCGGTTCATCACTAAATCAAACAAATCAGCTGTGTTCATGATCTAAACATGCAGGAAACATGCTGGAAGCAGACTGCAGCACCAGGCATGTCAGCTCCACTTTACTAAGTCCAACAGGGACCGGACCGCCACTCTGAAGTAGCAAGTGCGGTATTCTGGCCACAGAGGGTGGTGGGGGTCTGAGTGACATCATTAACCCTGTAAAGGGTCATTTTAGCACAAACTGGCTCAAGAACATGATTTAAACATATGAAAAAGTTGCGTAGTATGGCTTTAACAGTAATTATGGGTAAACATTGTGGGGCAGTTAGGCCTATATAGGTGTTCTGGTTGTCCCTCTTCTTTGATTGTGTTATTAAGTTTTTGACGTCTTCACCCAGGCTGACTGTTTGGTTCTGCCTTCAGCTTTGGCCTGTTTCATTTGTGGTCATGTGACCACTGGAGGGTATGTTGCTTTTGTGTTTTTCAGTCCGATTGAGAGTAATGTCTAACTCTCTGAATCTACAGCCATCATGTTGTTTGTGAATGTCATACATGTACTCTGAGCTACTGGATTGAACTTTTTAAGTTTGTTCGAGATCTAAATGGATGGTGCCTTAGGGAAGCACTGGCTAAGCCAGGGATTGTGGGTTCGGGTCCCATCTGGGATGCCATAATTGTCGTGGAAATTTTTCACTGAGCTGATGAACCACACAATAACTAGAGAGAACTTCTGTCTTTTACACTGAAGGCATAAAAAAAGCGGTCGAATCTCACTCTATGAAGGTCAATGAGCCCAGAATGAAAGCATTCATTCAACTTTATAGTTCTGAAGGACACAGACACATGTTGACGAAAGAACAAGAACCTCCCATAATCCTGCCCACCTCCCCGTATAACCTCCTCCTACCAGACACAACACACTGGCAGGATGCATGCAGCTGTAAAAACAACCTTCAGAATCTCATCTGCAGACGAAGAGCCTGCACTAAGAACCACAATAAGCCATGATATTAAAACTCACAGCAACACTATTGACCACTTGCACCTACGTCACCTAATCACGTGGGTCCGCCACATTGGTTGACAAAAGCATGTAAACAGTGAGTGACGCGAGTACTAAACCAAGGGGAAAGTAGTGCTTGAAATAGTTTTATTGTTGTGCCCAGTCCACTTGTGGAAAGATTTAGCGCACCTAGGTGGGGTTCACAGAGAGCAGTATTTACAAAAGTTACGCGTTAGCTAGCTTATGAATGATAGCTTATGTTCCCCCTGCTGCTGTTCACCGATATAAACAAGTTGCAGTTTGCCAGAATTCACCTCGCTGGATTTATAACTTTCTCAGATAAACAGTGTTTCACTTTACTCTGGAGCTGATTAAGAAAACAACAAAAAAGTCCAGATCCGTACCAGTTTTTGTCGCTGGTGGGGTCACCGGGTTCAGATGCTACTCTCACACACGGGATGAGACAAGATATCTCATAACGATTACGCTCATCATACTAAATAAAAACCGCAATTTAACACGTAATCCTACATTGAAACAATATTATTGAAAATAATTATCTCTGATTTCACTACAGTGGACGGTGCCGCACGTCCTCCATGGTGAAATATCCATCCATCCATTAGGATGAAGTATAAACACATCACATTTATCCCTTCATGTCTTCCCCATGACATATTAAAACGTTAATCTTAACCGGTAAAACATGTTCGCTGCAACAGAAACACTTTGAGGGCTGCTAGTCCATTTGATTGATCGCTGTGGTTCATCTCCGTCCTCAGTCTCCATCAAAGTTATTAAAAAAAAACAAGTTGAGTTTACATCCTTGTCTGTTAGTGCAGCCAACCGCACAGCCAACTGTTACCATTTTACTGTAAAATCAACTAAATAAAAGAGATAAAAGGCTACAAACTGGCTGGTTTTGACTAGCTTCACAGGAGTCTTTTTGCCAACCATCATGGCAAAGAGGGCGGTCCCATGAGCGTTGTGATGTCACGTGCAAATGGTCAATAAGTGTATTTACAGACTGAGCACAAGATACAAAATGCCTTCGACCCTAACCCTAACAACTAATACATTTTCTTTTTCCAAAAAACAACATTAAGTTGTGTAAAATAATGAGATAGTTACTGTCCGCCTTTTTGCTTGTCTGATTCCACACGTCCATATTTTTGCAACACTTTAGAAATGGTGGCAGCCTAAGCCAGTCTAGTGGCACCCATTACTTATACATCTACAGTCATGCCTTTGGTATGTACAAAGTGCATTTAGCATTATATTGTTGAAAAATGCATGGATGTCCCTGGAAAGGAAATAGCCTGGAAGGCAGCCATGTTGAGTCTGATATTTGGCATTTGGTTCAGCCCCAATGCCTGAAAGAGTAATTAATAGCACAGAGAAATCTTGGCCATCCATCTCGGTTGGAAGGAACCACAAGCAATCATTTGTTGAAAAGGAAGTGCTGAGTTATCAGCAATAAAAAACTTCTGCTAAGAAATCAGCTCAACAGCTTGTGTTCTGGGATGGCTAGGTCACAACTGAAGGGGAGCCAGTCCAGTGTTGGTACTGTATCTTCTGCTGAAGCCATGTCTTTGTAATGTTTTGTGTTATATTCTTAACAAATTCAAAGATATCGGTGAAAAAGGTTTCATCTGATAGAAGTATATGATGTTCTAAATTTTCAGTGTGCTTCTTGTGCATGAATCAGCCACAGAAGTGTAAATTACCATTGCCAAGGACACAGATACGGCCTGACACATTCTCAGACCTTTGAATTTGTTTTGATAACAGTCTGAATGGTCCTTTGCATCTCTGGCCTAAGGCCCACAGTATCAGGTTCTGCAAGAAAAAAAAATCTGAAATGCTGATTTATCAGAGAACACACACTCGTTCATATGGGATGTCAGAGTGCCCGGAGAGGTGTGTGTTATCGTTGAACAAGGTTAACCTTTTCTCTTTTATTTCTTCTTACAGCTAAGTTCATGCTGTATTTATGAATCATATCTAAACCTACCTGTTTTGGTATAATCTGATTATTTTATGTGCAAGGGTTTGTATTGGCAAAAAGATGGTCTGTCCACTTAGAAAATTTGAAATTTGTTGTTTTTTTTTTCTACAATAAGTACCTTAAAATTAATTTATGGAAAGTGTTAGGAAGTAAGCTCTAACTGGTTTAAAGCAGCAATCCAGAATGTCCCCCTTTCAGGAAATATGTATGACTTTTTAGAAATCCGTAAAAGTGAAAGACTGACCCTGGACAGTGATATAATGTAGGCAATACCATGAACATAAACACGTAGACGCCCCATTGGGTGCTGGAGACATAGATATCATATATATTGCTAGATGCCTTAACTGGGAGTCGACAACGTCCCTAAAAGGCAGCCACCTTACTAGCGACAGCAGACGCTCCGCTCTCAATGGTAGCAGATGGAAGGTGAATGATAACTTATATAAAAACACTCATAACTCGATGTAATATTAACGGATTTACAAACGGGTTGCATTATTACAAATCTTATGACACATAGGCTTGATAGGACATACTTTAACATTTTTAAATTAACGGGCCAAATCCATCATATTTCACAGCCACATCTCTGGCGTTTACAACAAATCAAACCGTTTGAAAATTGGTTGAAAATTGAGCAAGTTAGATTTATTTACAGTTTTTCTCGATTGCTAAGACACATTTCTTGAAAGCTGCTCTCCCTTTCTCTAATTTGTGAACACAAAACCCAATTTTCAAGCTAAATCCCCAAAACTTCACACTCTTCTTGCAAAACCAAACTTTCATCTCAAAACAGTTCAATCCGTGCTCAAAACTGAACTATGTTGTCCAATCGTGCCCCGAGTCAATCAAAATGACAGTCACTACTGAACAGTCACTAAACACTATGTAAAAAAATAGAAAACACAATGCTCAGGACATGAAGCTGGAGAAATAAATGTTTATTGTTCACTGTAGGTGAAATGCATGTTGCAAAACAAAAATAACTGCATTTAGCACTTGTACAAGCAAACAGAAATCTTGTGTATTTGACACTTGTGTACAGTAAGCCCATATATTAAAAATAAAGTACAACTATATACAAATACTACTGTAAGTAGTATTTGAGAATGAGTTCTCAATCGACTCATCTGGTTAAATAAAGGTTAAATAACGTAAGTGCAAAGAGCAAAGATTCCAGTACGTACAGGTTGGCATATTATCCAGACACATTCAGTGTTGATTACGTAGTGATAGACTGTAGTGGCCTAAATCACTTTTTCTGTATCACTGACTAAACTAGATCTATTTCTACAGAGAGGTTTTCCACTGGATGCAGTGGAAAGACCCCATGAATACATCTACAAGGATGAAGCACTGTGTATGTTCCCTCACATCATTAGCCACAAGTGTGATCCATTTTTAGTTGTTGTGTTCAAGTGGTGACACCAGTGCTTTACTTGTGATTGACGTTTGTCACCTGTGCTCACCATTATGCAGCACAGCAGTGCATCACAATGAAAATGTGTTGGCAAGTGGTGTCTAAACAGGTGAAACGTGCTGATGGTTTTGCCAAAAGAGTGATTGATTCAATCAGTGGGTTCAGGCAACTGAGCATTTGGTTCAGACAACAGGGTTTAGTGTTTTAGCAACTGAGAAAAACTGTAAATAGTACATGCACCATTGGCACCAATGTTACGAAAGGGGGCAGCTGTCGGCAGTAAGATGGCCACCGTGTAGGGACGTTCGTCCAATGGACGAACAGCGTGGGTAAGGCATCTAGCAATATATATGATATTTATGGCTGGAGAGCGTAACAGTGTCGCCGCCATATTGGATGGGTCTCCTAACTCTCCAAAGTCAATGCAGGGTGAGTAACTGCCCGTTTTTGTGCAGCCTACGGTTGCAACAATCAGCGTGCTGTTAAAAATAGATCACGTTGGATTAATATTGACGTTGCTAGCCTACCTGATGGGATTTTATATTTTAATTTAGTTTGTTTAATTATATTTATATTTTAATTATCATGCCATACCATGTGTCTGATTTTGTGAAAAAGTTTGATAAAATGTGTTTTTTAGTTGGGTAAGCACCTTCTTCAGTAGTAATGAATGCACTGGGGGTTAACAGAGACCCAACTAAGATGGCGGCCGGCCACTACGGCAGCTCCAATAGGCAGCGTCGGTCCACGGGGCTTCTACGTATATATGTCTGTGGGTAATATATTCATTTCTTTTTGTTTGATAAACCTGCCCCTGTACCATAGAGCACCATACAATTGGAATTGTGCGGTGCTCAGCATTCAACATCAGCTAACGTGTGTGTGTGTGTGTATATATATATATATATATATATAGTATACATCAGCATACAAGAGCTACATTATATACAAGAACAGGTCCGACTGTAGGAATTCTTCATCATGCTGTTTGTTTGACTTAAGTCCTGTTTACTGTCACCAGGAATGTTGCTGTAAAAATACTTAGTTTAATAAATCTTGATTCCTTCTGAGAAAAATAAAGATTATTTGAAGCATTAGAGCTGTTGATTTGTTTATATGATTTATACCTTTTTCATATTACCCTTCCCCATATTTGAGTTATTAAAATAAACGTGTACTTAATCCCTCAGATGGATTTCAATATAGACAGAGAAAGAAATGTGAGCACATTTAGCAAAGAGCACGAACACGACTTCTATAATAAAAAGCAGCTGCAGACCATTTTTTTTGTTAATTATATTCTTTGTGTGTGTGTGTGTGTGTGTGTGTGTGTGTGTGTGTGTGTGTGTGTGTGTGTGTGTGTGTGTGTGTGTGTGTGTGTGTGTGTGTGTGTGTGTGTGTGTGTGTGTGTGCACGCGTTTTGACTCGTCGCTGTGCTAACACATGAACAACAAAGCATGCATTGAAGATAAATGACTCAAAATAAATAGCACATAAATTTCTTGCAGGAATTGTTTAATCGACTAATTCAGAGAGGACAGGATGAACGCTTTCACCCTCACAAGTCTTAATTTCCATTCTGTGACCTTTTCATCTCTCAGGCAAGACACTTCCAAAGGGAACGGGGAACAGTTTTTCAAACAGCCTCAGACAGCTGACAAAAGAACATGACTGCTTTTAATCCTAACAGATTCCCACATACGGGGAGATGGAGACGTAATGGCACATTTTTAAGGGCATTCTTTTCAAGTCTGAAAAAATGGGGACACTTTATGGAAGCACCAGTGAGGAGCATTTTTCAGCAACATTCAGCTTTTTAAAAATTGTACTGAAGAAGAGACAACTTGTGTTGCATAGCTTCAATCCTCACGTGATTAAATTAACACCTACTGCGTGTGTTAAAAAAACATCCTTTACTTTTTTTCTTAACTATATATTTTACAGAGTTTTACTTTTTTCCTGTTTGAGATCTTTGGAGTATTTCATAATATTGCTTTCCTCAGATTCTTTAGAGAATATTGCTGCTGAGGTAAGAATGGCATAATATCAAGTAACATGCTCCAGCAATGATTTTTCAAATTTGTGACAAAAATATGAAATATATAAAGAATTAAACTTGAATAACACAAAATTAAGTGCATATACATAATTCATTAAGCGTTATCTTTGCAGTTTTCTAAGTCCTGCTACTTATGCAAGCGCCTCGCATGAACCAGACAAAGCTAACAAAGCTCGGGAACCTTTGCTTTTGTCATGCACGCTCAGCGCTAAAACGATTTTGTGTTGCACAAAAAGGGTTTTTGCACTGAGACATTTGCCATGGTCGAAGTTCAGTTAGGCTGAGCTCTGACCACTATCCACTGTGATATACAATCAGTCAGCAAATAGACACATCAAGCTGCTCCGCACAAGCTGGTCACTGGGGAAACAGAGCTGCATCACCAGCCTGAATTCTCCATTCTGCTCCCGGGATTATTTGTCCCCAAGTCTACACAGCCTCCTTGCTACTGCTTCTTTTGTTCTTACAAGCGTGGATAGTAGACGAGTTTATTTTATTTTTTATTCAGATGCGATCCAAAGCCAACAGCATGACATACAGACTGGGAGCTTTATTTGCTTGCCAAAATTATTGTCTGTTTGTAGTTTTGGAAACAGAGCCTATTTTGCACTGAACTCCTCTGCGATCTGTTGTGGCTTAAAGGGCGAATCCTGCTTTTGGTGTGCAAGGGGCATTAAAATATGAATTAACACACATTTCCCACTTCAGGAACCTTTTCCAGGGATCGTAATCTTTTTTCTTAGGGGCTATTCTTCACTCCCATGTGTTTTCATTACAGGAACTTGGGCCAAAACAGATTACCAGGGTAGAAAACATCCCTGCTAGGTAGGTAATACTTTTGAAAATACCTGTAAGCCTCAGGGTGGTGAGGAAGCACTCAGAACTTCTGATTGGTTGCATATTCCCAACCACCATCCATTATAAATGTGCATATGAAAGAACCGAGGCAACTTCCTGCTGTCTGACAAACTGCAGCACGTCTCATCAACAGCTTCATTTACCTAATCTATCCTGTAACGCGGCCATTTGTTTTGAATAGGTGCAATGTACACATTAATCTCAATTTTCCCAGGTCGGATTTGAACAAAAGTAGATGAGACAATAACAAAACCCGTCACAAACTCCCTCCTGGCTGATGCTTTTGATCATATCAGATCATCAAGCATTCCCCAAACCATCCATTGGTGCCTTTAGGGCTGGTACGTTGGACTGTTGATCACAGGCAGCATTACAGCCAAACACTGAATTGCATTAAACATTTGAACTCCCACTGACTCTGAAATATTCACTCTTTCTGCAGTTCCTTCTGTGGTCAGAGAATATGTTAAGGTTTGACTCTTAAAACATGATCTAATGAAGAAGTATCGAATTAAAAAAACACAGTAAGTCACAATGCATGATCGGCTTTAACTGAGTTTTACTGCAGTAAAATAAAAAGTACTGACTCACTTCAGTAAATAGTTGTTCTCTTACTGCGGTTTTCCCCTGTAGCTATCTTCCAAAAACATTGCAACTCTTGCCCTCTTGTCTTTACTTTAAAAATAATCTGTTCAGCTTTTTTTTTCTCTGTTGCACAATTCATTATACACCATTCTCTCATTTTCTTTGTTTTTATGGCGCTCCTCCTCTCTGCAGCTCTCATTTCCCCTCCATCTTCCACCTCAGACAGGACAATGCTCTCTGATGTCAGGACGAGGGGGGGGGGGGACTTCTGCTCCACAGCACAAGACACGACAAAGACCCAAACAATGCAAATCTCAGAACTGTTTGGGACTGATGCTCTGAATCCTACTATTTGCTCTGCCAAGCCCGTGAGACAGCCACGCGGTGCAATGCATGGGAGTCTGTGAAACCCTGCAGATGAACATGACGCCTGTCAGCTGACTTTAGAGTAATATCTACCTTGTCATGTAAGATCTTGAGTCTCTTACATCTAGAAAAATCTAAATGTGATGTGCTGCCCTTGTTCCCAGTTGCAAGGACGGGCAAAACTAATAGCATATGTCATGTGATACAGTGGAGTGTGTGTGTGGTAGCGATGCGCTCATGTTAGCCCGGGATTCCTCCCAGGATATATTCACATCACTTGCTGTCTAAAATTACAATGAAACACAAACCCCATATTAACCCATGAAGTGTGAAATACACACCTGAACACAGGAGCGATGTTAACGTCTAAAGCCGAGGAAACGTGGCTCCACCATTTTCACATCTTTACAGATTTTTCCAAGGACTTGGAGTACACGCTAACAGATTGGTTTCAGCAGATTTTTGTATGATGACTGAAAAACTCACATAACTGTGTCTCATGAGGGGTTTTAGACTACATTTGTCAAACCAGCTTGTTGGACAGGAGGTTGTACAATAGTCTGCTGCACTGGAAGATTATGGATGATGCTCAGATCTATTTTCCACCAAACTAATTGGGGCAGCAGCAGATCAGGAGGTAGAGCGGGTCCAGCGACCAGAGGGTTGTAGGATCGATCCCGGCTGTCGGCAAAGAATTCTGCTGTTGTGTCCTTGGGCAAGACACTTAACCCACCTTGCCTGATGATGGTGGTTGGAGGGACCTGTGGCGCCTGTGTTCGGCAGCCTCGCCTCCGTCAGTGCGCCCCAGGGCAGCTGTGGCTACAATGTAGCTCATCATCACCAGCGTGTGAATGTGTGTGTTTGAATGGATGAATGATGCACTGTAGTGTAAAGAGCTTTGGAATCGTATGACTCTGCGAGGCACATTTAAAGTCCGGAGTATTTCTTCTATCTGATGGCACCATCTGGTGGCTGACAAGCGTATCGCACCAAGAGTCATTCGGTTTGGTTATTTAAGATGGCGACTGCACGTTTCTTGTTTATGAATGTGCTTCTGTAGCCGACAACCAGAGCTAAAACACTTTGTTTTACAATTATTATTCTCATGTCATGTTGTGTTTTCAGATATTTATATTTGAAAGACTTTCTTGTCCGTGAAAAGTTCATCATCTCTGCGTCTTGCGAAAACTCTGTCTTGAAAGGCGCTTATAAATAAAATTTATTATTATTATTATTATTATTATCAGCCGAGGTACTTCCTTAACTCTGAAGCACATAAGCGGTAGTCTAACGCTATTGGTTAGTTCTGGTCGCCGCCATAGACATGAATACGCAGACGCCCCATTGGGTGCTGGAGAGCGTAACAGCGTTGCCGCCATATTGGATGGGTCTCCTCACTCTCCAAAGTCAATGCAGGGTGGGCAATTATGCCCGTTTTTGTGCAGCCTACGGTTGCAACAACCGGTTTACTATTGATAACAGATCACATGGGATTAATATTGACTTTTCTAGCCTACCTGATGGGATTTTATATTTTAATTTATTTTGTTAAATTATATTTGCATTTTAATTATCATGCCATACCATGTGTCTGAATTAGTGAAAAAGCTTAATAAAATGTGTTTTTTAGCTGGGTAAGCACCTTCCTCAGTGGAAATGCACTGGGTGCGACTGGAGACCCATCTAAGATGGCGGCCGGCCACTACAGCAGCTCCTATAGGTAGCGCCAGTACACGAGGCGTCTACGTATATATGTCTGTGGTCGGCCCTCAGTTTCCTATTGCACGGAGCTTTACGAGGCAGGGGGCGGGCTTAGCAAAAAAAGAAAAAGACGTATCGCTTACATTATATCACACTACATGATAAGACAATCACTTTTACGGATTTCTGAAAAATCATACAGAATTCCTGAAAGGGTAAAACTATGGACAGCTGCTTTAAAGTAAAACACCCAAAATCAGTAGTTTAATCGTGATACGATATTTATATCGATTCAGTGGATCTGAAATTCAGTCAAATTACCATTTTTATTTGATCTTTTTTAGGATCCACCGATCGATATGAAATATTACAAGTGACTGAACACAATGATTTCCCAGGGAAGAGACAATTTCTTCACTGACTGTTTTCTCACTGCTCACCATGACGCCGCTAGCTTCTTCATTTAACACGTTTGGTGCAGGAAGGAACAGGTGGAAAGCAGAACTTCAAAATAAAGTCATTTTTGAAATGAATGTGGGTTTGATAAATAGTAATTCTATAAATTATTGCAATTTAGATCGACGTTGACTATATAATCGATATTAATGGTGGTAATCTACTTGGAAGCTACAGCTGCCTATTTGCACCATCGGCCAGGCTGAAAACCATTATTATTATTATTATTATTATTATTATTATTATTATTATTAATAATACATTTCATTTGAAGCGCCTTTCAGGTCACCCAAGGTCACTTTACAGAAAGAAACAGCTAAAAACACAATAACCAGAATCAATATAAAATCATAAATCATAAGCCTTTAAGAACAGGTGGGTTTTGAGTCTGGATTTAAAAAGGTGAAAGCTGTCAATGTTCCTGATGTCGGGGGGCAAGGAGTTCCAGAGACGAGGAGCAGAGCAGCTGAAAGCTCTGTTCCCCATAGTGCTGAGGCGGAATGAAGGAGTTACCAGATGGATGGAGGAGGAAGATCTGAGTAGGCGGCAGGGGGTAGCAATGGTGATGATGCTGGTAATATATGGTGGGGATATGGTATGTATAGCTTTCAATGCAAGCAAAAGAATTTTGAAGATGGATCTGAATTTGATAGGAAGCCCGTGGAGCTGCTGAAGGACCGGGATGATGTGGTGGAAGGTGTCAGTTCTACTAATGATACGTGCAGCTGAATTCTGAACAATTTACATTACAAATTACATTACATCCACATGTAGGCAAGGCAAAGTCTGACTGCAACTGATGTCTGGTTGGGTCAAGCCTAATTTATACTTCTCCGTTTTTGTCAGACGGACCGCCATGATCCGTCGTTGCAAGAGCTCTCCAGCAGGCTTGCAACGTCGGACGGAGTCGAGCTCTCTTTTCTAAACATCCGTCCAACGAGACGGAGAGTGCAAGCTTGTGATTGGTCAGAACGCTGCTTCTTTAAATATGTCACCAGCTCCGCCATCGCCACCTCAAAAAATAAAAAGAGAGCCGACGATATCTAGCGGCAAACAGGAAGCAGCTTGAAGAATACCTCGCGGTAAAACTCCGAAAATATGAACGTTTATTCACCTGTGACTGGAGGAGTATAAAGATGCACAGCAAGCGTTTTATTCATGGACGGAAATGACAGGAAACGTGGGTTTAGAGGTGGCGAGCGCATGAAGAGGTGGAGGAGAATGAGGGACAAGTTTGTCCGTGTTAAAAAGTCTCTTAAATGCAAAAAAAGCACAATATAAACTGCAAATATAAACTGTAAATGCACTATTTTGGACCAGATACATGACAGGATACCCCAGAAAAGCGCTACGCCCTCTGTTGTCCTGGCGGGGAACTGCTTTGCAGCACTCTCCAGGTGACGGAGAAGTTCGAGAGCAAAACGGTTCCGTAATGCGTGCGTGTCTCTGCCTCGGGGAGCTGACGGAGAAGCATAAATTAGGCTTCAGCTCACCTCAAACTAAACCATTTATTGACTCTCCCCAACTGGTGCATACTTGTGCAGATAATGCCAAACTGGGACTTGTGGGTAAAATGGTCAAACATCATTTAGTACGTCCTCTATTTAAGGTGCATTGTTGTAAGAAACGTAACGTTTAATTATAACCTTACATTTAACTGCTATATAAAATGATTTCAAGCTGCAGATGAACCGCTTTGAAGCAAACAGATGTTTTTAGCAGGGAATCACACAATTTCAAATTTCTCCTTTCTGCTTTGAGTTTGAGCTTCGACCGGCACGTTGACCAAACTACTTCAAAGACAACTGCAGCTTTCTGGAACGCCGACAATAACTTGATTATTCGCCTCTCTTAAGCACAGAGACTGAAGCTTTGATACGATTTTGACTGAATTCATTTTTGCTTAATTTTATTTTTATGTAATTTCATTCTGTTTAGGTTGGATTTTCATACATGACAAGTTACTTTCAGTGATTGCAATGGTGTAGCTACAGTAACCTTTGTGTGTAGATATCATTTTGAGCGTGCCTAAATGATAGAAGCTCAACGAGAATACGTTAAATCCTTAAACATTACATTGTTAATCAGACATTGTGGTACTGTTAGCACTGGAGAGATAAACCTATTCATTTAAGGCATTCAGCAGACATTGATAGATGAGATCCTACACACAGATGATAGGAATCGATACCTGGGGGCTCGTTTGTGCCTGCTTGGACAACTAAGACAATGCTCTATTGTGTAAAAGAAAAGAAAAGCTGCCATTTTAACCCTTTATGTTATGACAACATTTTTGTAGATAAAAAATGATTTTTATAGAAACTGGTTTCCTATAGGCTACATTTATGACTGCATTCCTGAAAAATAGTCAGTGGCAAAAATATGTTAGTAAGACTTGTCTACACACCTGAACCTCAAACATCCTACATTCTATAATTATGTTTCTATCAGATGAACATGATTTATTTATTTGTGTCCATCCATCCATCCATCCATCCATCCATCCATCCATCCATCCATCCATCCATCCATCCATCCATCCATCCATCCATCCATCCATCCATCCATCCATCCATCCATCCATCCATCCATCCATCCATCTTCTGCCACTCATTTGGAACCAAGACACAAGAACTACAGCTTAAGCACTGGTCCCCAAACTTCCCTTTGCTTTTACTTTTCCTCCAGGGCATTCCAAGGGACTCCTAGGCATTCCAAAGCCAACTGCAAAAGGTGGACTGTCCAGAAAGTCCTGGAGGAGAACTACCAATGTAGTCTGAAACACCTCAGCTAGCTTCTGAGCAGTGACTCTACTCTGAGCTTTTTCTGAATAGTCAAGCCAAGCCAACTTTATTTTTAAAGCACTTTAAAAACAGGCAACACTGACCAAAGTGCTGAACATAAAAGTAATAAACAGAATAAAAGATAAAGATAAAAAGATAAAAATAAAAGACAAAAACACATTAAAGAAGTTAAAACAGTATCATAGTAACACTCATACTGGGTCAAAGGCCAAGCTAAAGAGATGGGTCTTTAACAGTAATTTAAACATTGAATAGTTGAACTTTATACCCTGTCCCTGAGAGTCCAGCGACTGTGTGGTGGACGTTCTTTTCATCTTTAGGTCATTACCAACAATTAACAACTATACACGAGTGCTGGAACATTGATCGACTCTTCAACAGATTGGTAGACGGGTACAGCCCCAACAATCTCTCACTCCCTTCTACCCTCAATCATGGACAAGAACCAAAGATGTGTTCATGCGTGTACCTTAAAGCCACATTCCACAACTTTTACACCTTAAAATAATGTTTTTGTAAAGTTTTGGCAGCATACTATCATCTATTATGTTCATTTTCAGAGCTGTGATGGTGTTGGGGGGGGGGGGGTCCCACATCTGTTTACCGCACTATACAGTTTTTGACCTGTGGTCCGCCGCAGGAAGTACTGATTGCGTGTTGCTGTACAGCTTTATATGGCAAGCCAAAGGGGTCAAAAGAGCGTGTGTTCTAAACGCGTGTTATGTCCACCAAAACGCACATCTTGAACGCACATTTTGACGCCAAAGGGGGCAAAAAAACATGCATTCTATATTCACACATTCTAAACGTGCGTTATTGGCGGGGAAATCGCGAGTTTAGAACGCATGCTTTTTTGATCCCTTTGGCTCGCCGTAGTAATATAACGTAGATCCGCGGTTTAGCAGTCCTTAGCCCTTATCAGAGGAATCTAGGAAAAGCAAAGAAGAACGTGATAGAGCAAGAGCAAAGACCAGAGTTATTATTGGGCCGTCTTTTCCTCGCTGGAGAGCTCTTTTAGAAAGAACAGCATGAACTACGGACTCTAACCTAGCCGTGCTGCTAATGGCTAGGTAAGTAATAAATGATTTCACCAGGGATATTGTGTTTGGTCAGGCATAAAGTTGTTATACAGTCCTGATAAAACTATTTATTCAATGTGTGGAGGTGGAAAACTTTGTTTTCGTTGTTTTGCCTGACATTAGGAATGTAAACATGCCTCTTATGCCCAAGAGAGAGAGATTTGATTTTACGACAGTGACGTTACGCAGCAAGCCTTGAGAGGGCGACAGAGAGCAGATATCCACGAAGTTCAGGAATGGGGCTTTAATAGTACACCCAAAACTCCAGAACCCTTAAGGGAAACCTCGAGACACAATCACAGACCTTCCCAGTGGGGCTGAG
>SSNS01000033.1:683512-701012 GCA_006937985.1 Aphyosemion australe
ATGACCATATTTGGGACAGCACAGCTCAGCTGCTGGAAGGAGAAATATTTTAAAACCTTTCCAAACTAGTTAACGCTACGACCACAATTTTTGGAGTACGTCCATAAATTATAGCTCAAAACGGAGGAAAATCCGTCAGCTTTCATCCAGCGCAAGTCTCATTTCCCTCGGTTCTACGGTTCTCTCAGGACACGGTCTGAAGTCGAGCAAAGTCTGTTTTTGGCCCTATTCTTTTGAATGGGGGGAGGAGGAGACGTTCCTGAACTTTCCAAAATCGTACCTCAAGTTTAACCTGTGATTGTAGAAAAACCGTAAAAGATATCAAGAAGCTGAAGGAAACTAAAATAGTTGAACTTCTTTTGAGTTTGTTAAAAGTTGAATGAAGTCTCTAGGTTGAAGTTAACCCTGGCAAGTAAGAGGTCAAAAAGATGAACGATTTTGTGAAAAAAATGAGGATTTGAAGCATTTTCCATTCATTTCAATGGGCTGAAATATCGCAGAAAAAGCTGAATATCTCGGAAACGGTTCAAGATATCAATACCAAAAGTCATAGCCGGAATGACCTGAACGAGCTGAACGGTTTGATACCAAACTTGTTGAAATAGCTGAAAAATTGTTGAAGAAGAAGCGGTCCAAAAAAGTGTACGGAATCTGAAAAATGGAGGAGGAGAAACTCAATACTTTGAATGCTTTCCAAGCATTCAAACTAATAATAATAATGGGTTGATAGAATGTGTGCAATTTGATTTGATTTAGCATCATTAGAGACAGAATTGAAGGCAAAAACACATGAAGAGGGATTTCTGATCACTCATTTGATTGTTCTAGTTGTGTTTGGCGCACATAAAAGTTTCCATGGTCTTGTAGCCAAGGTTCTGAGCTTTCTTTAGAGGTGCAGCTTGACTAGATTGATATTTAGGGCATGGATTTTGCTGCTAAACTTCAACATCCCCCAATTGGGGGACCCTCGGGCTTAAAGGGTTAAATGTGTTAATTTTTTTAACGCATTATTTTTTTCTAATTAATTAATCATAATTAACATGTTAAATTCCCACCCCTAGTTTATAGCTATATTATGCTAGAATGTTGTCAACAGGCGTTGCCGTTGCAGCTTTAAGATAAGAGATTTGGGCTATGAGGACGTAAGGCCATGTCCTCTAGAATCACATCTTTGTTGCAACAAATCATTTATTAACCTTTTAAAAAAGAAAACTGTTATGTTGTCAGGTACAAATACTCAAGGCTAGAAAGATATTTTTAGGACAGGAATTTGAAGTATTCTGAAAATGTTTCAGATTTAATTGCTAATTCAGAAACTGAAAGGCTCTGCGCTCACATTCATGAAAAACCACGAATAAACAAAACAAACGATTCTTTGTAATTTTGCCCTTAAAACACTGTAATTATTTGCAATTTTTCCAAAGAGGAGATCATAAACTGTGATTTGACACGAGTAGCAATTTATCCTTTCATAGCCACGGATTGTTCAAATTTCAATATAGATCTTTTTAAACAGAAATTGAATGACTTGTTAACACCGATAGGTAATTAGCCAGTTAAATTGCAGCAACCCAATACATTCAGGCATCTACAACTCGCTGAAGTTGAAACTAAGCATCAGAAAGGAGACTGAAGTGACTTTGAACACGGCGAGGTTGTTGTTGCTAGGCAGGCTGCATGGGCGACTACTTCAGAAACTGATGGTTTTCTGGGATTTTCACCCACAACCGTCTCTAGGGTTTACAGAAAATGGTCCCAAACAGCAAACAAAAATGAATCCACTGAGCAGCAGTTGTCTCGATAAAAACGCCGTGCTGGTGTCAGAGGTCAGAGGAGGATAAGCTGACTGGGTCAAGATGACAGAAAGTCAACAGCAGCTCAAACAACCTCTGGCTACAATGAAGGTCTGCAGAACGGCATCTCTCACCCACAACATGAACCTTGAAGCAGACGGACTCCATCAGCTGAAGGCTAGACTGGATCTGTCAGATGAGAACAAGAAACTGAGGCTGTGGTTCACACAGGATTACCAAAACTGGACAAAAGGTTTGGACGCCTAGAGTTTGTTTCCTCTGGACTGAATCAGTTCATGAATTTGTTGACTTGTAGCTTTTTGCTGCGGTTGGCTTTCCGTACACACAGATGAAAAAAATACATCACAAAAGAGAATAATCAGATGTGACTTGGGGCGGGGCTAGGAGGAGTAAATACTTGAAGAACGAGCTGTGTTCTGAATCTGAGCTAATTAACGATTCACTCAAGCCACGATTCTATTCGGTTGCCGATTTTAAGTTCACGATTCTGATTTTTTTCATGATTTTTCACAACAAAATGAATTTCAGTTATTTTATGGCAAAATAAATATTTTTTTACAATGGCCCTTTAGTCCTGGTTTCACGTTGTAACCTTCTAACAAAACTCAACACTGAACAAAGTAATAGCGGCAGTTAAAGATGATTTGGACATGATCACAAATCTTTTGATGCTCACAAATGGTTTTATTTATTTTGAATGTCATCTGCATTCATGTCTCTGGCAGGCCGATGTGAATCGATTTTCTTTCTTTCTACAACGATGGATATTTAAACTTCGATTCTTGAAGCATCGCTACAACCCTGGGTCAAAATCTGCTTCACTTAGTCTTTATCGAAAAGTTATCAGTCAGAGCCGACATCCGCCCAAGCATCAGTGAGGGAACTTTCCTTATTGAACATACAGGTGAGCCCTCTGCGTTCACTAAGGCTATAGGAGCTAAAAACATGGTTATGGGAAGGTGTTTGGCTCGACCACCACACCTGGAATAAGGTTGGGTCATTCACGCTATGAACAAACGACTCTTAATTCAGTGCCTTTGTTCTCTTTCCTAGTGTGATTATTGAGTTCACACCTGTGCAAACAATCCGCACTAAGGGCTAGAATGGACCAGGGTTTGTTTTTAGTAGACGAGAGGTATAAAACACCTAAAGGGGTTGAAGAAACATAGTCTGGGTGTTTGAGGGTGGGGATGGGGTCAAAATCTAGCATCAAAAACAAGTGTGTGTGTGTGTGTTTGTGTGTGTGGTGTTCTTGACTCACTTTGGACCCCTTAGTAACGACTAAGCCTGGTCTAAAAACCACAGCCTTGCTGGGTGTTGGTGATGACCCTGTCCATCCCTTTATGACCAGTGGACCATGACAGTGAGTTCACTGTACTCCAGTCAACACGTCTCAATCCAGTTCAGTGTTTCTACCAGTTTATTGACTCTATGCTATGAAGAATTGAATCTGTACTGAAGGCAAAACTGGGTCCATCCTGGTACCAGAAGGATGTGGTGCATATTTATACATGTGTATTTCCCCAACGTTCAAATTTGACTTTATTACAAGAGGAATGTCTTTTAGGCAGCGTCTCGGATGTGAACGACGTCCCGCAGCAAGAGAATTATGTCTAATTCCTACCTGGCAACGGATCCTGTCATCACAGGGATGCCACTCGACTCTTATTAAAATTTGGTGCGGGGGAGACTTGTTTCCTCTCAGTTAGACTCCCTTTGCCAAGGTCACAGTGGAAGACGTTCACCTTGACAAATTGAGCTTCCTGGAATCAGATTAACACCACCTGACATTTATCTAATCACGTGTTACAGAGCCAGTGCACATTGGAGCCTCAGCAAACATGGAGGTGTATTTTTTTGTGGGGAGTGAAACAGCACAAGCTGAAGCCTGTATGCAAACAGCTTCTATAAATGTAGTGACCAGGTTGCTCTTCCCATTTATTTGCAGTCTCAGCAGTTCTGTTAGTGACAGGTAAGTGAAGAAGACATGGTTTGCAGAGTCTCCTCAAACATGCCAGAACTCTCACACATTACCCACATCTTAGCCCGGAGTTTAATGAGGAAAATAACTCACAAGCTGCCAAATGGGAGACCACCTCCTGCAAATGAATTCAGAAAGTCTCTCATTACTGGAGGATGCTGTAGCGGTCTCATTTCAACATGATAGCAACAGGATGGATGGATGTGTGCAACCGGCATGCTGAATTATTAGGAGGTGTAAATAAATGTGAAATATGCAGCAGGATGGCTAAATGTAAAGGGAAATTTAGAATTTAAATCAGTAAAACTTTCTGGTGTTCACGTTTGACGTCTGTGTTGACAGCCCTGGTTTCTGAGAGAAAATGCATTTGTTTAAAGCTCACCGTGAGGCTGGAGCTCATGCAGATTTGTGAGCTGATCTGCTATCCAGTCCAGGCTAAAGCCCGAGCAGCTGGCGCCTCGCAGCTCCCCAGGCTGATAAATGCTCTGACAGAGGTGAGAGACGCTCACTCCAGTCTGGGACACGCGCGCCACGTCCGGAACAGCTCATTCAGACGGAAAGTTGAGTTGAAGAAGAAAAACAAACTATCCTGGTGATCTAGAGCATTAATAACGAGAGTTCATCTTACAGCTTTTATGCGTCTTGGCGCGGAGCGCGCGCAGCAGAAGGTGAGCGCACATGGGCGAACATTTGTCACTTTAAGTCAGTGACCGAATAAGAAAGTGAGGGAAGTTTAACCTGGGACAGGACAGCAACAGGAACTTACAGTGTGTGTTTTTTCTGCTCCCGGTCAGGGGACTCGAGGAGGATTTCTGCCGTGGCACGTGGCATGACCACCGGGTTTGGAGCAGTGGGAAACCACTTTGAGCGCGCATGACTCACCTGTTGGCAACGACAGAATTCTGCAAAGAGACAAGATGCAGGAGGACGGTGGTGTTCCCACAGACGTCCCCTCTATTCACCTGCAGCCGTATTTATCTCAACCCCGGATGTCCGTGCGGATGTCGGTGTACAGCACCGGCGCGCGTCCCGTCCTCACCCGCGCCTACATCCAAGGACGGGTGTATAACTTTCTGGAGAGGCCGTCTGGCTGGAAATGCTTCGTGTATCACTTCGCAGTGTGAGTGTTTCCCTTTTCATAATCTCCCTGGTCCGTGGGGCATTCAAGGGCATAATTGCAACTCTTAGATCCAAATTAAACGGGGAGTTTGTTGCTGGCGTTGGAAGTCCTTGCTACAAAGAACTGTTAATCCTGTGAAGTTAAGAAAGATGCTGCTCAGACACCACAGCACCAGATGCTTTGTGTAGGCACAGACAAAATCACAGTTCATCACATTTATGTGAATATCTGAAAAAACAGTAAAAACTCTTGGGACCACTAAATGAATATTACACACATTTTTCATGTGGGAAACGTTTTTCCCAGAGTGGTTTAAGTGCAACGTTGAGGAGCTGCTGGTTTTGCACTCAATGATCTCCAACAGCACTCCTAATCTGTCTTGACAGAGGGCATGCGCTGCTAATAACATATTCACATGTATTAATCTGTCTACAGATAAAATGCTACAGGCTCAAACATCTTTTCCTAAATAGTTTTATTTTCCTGATGCAACCCACCTCCTAGAAATTCAGTTTAGCATAAACTGCAGAGCCCAGGCCCAGGTTTAGGAATGTGGGATATGATTTTCCAGCACACCCCCATGTGTGCTCCCTGTCCCCTTGTGCTGGCACTGATAGCAGGCAGCTAAACTTGGCAGGATGTAGGTTGTGGAGGATGTAGTGGCCCAGTCTCATGCTGCCTCCCTGTGACCCTGTGGTGTCGGGAGGGACGCAGAGGAATGCAGCCTGTCAGAGCAGGTTAGAGTCTCTGACACAAAGGGAACACGATCATATGTAATGCAAGTCCAGAGACGATGAAACGCATTAGAATGAAGATGCTTATCACGGAGGAATGTTGTTTTATCATTTACAAATTTACAACATGCAGGTCAGGTGGGATGTGGATGTTGTGGCGATTTGCTATATTTCTGAGATCCGGGCATGTCCATGCACGCGCGGCGCGCCACGCTAGCCATGCATAAACAAACATGGAGGAGGACGGTAGCGGACGCGGTTCAGACCAAGGTAATTTTCAACAGGATGACCTGCCAACCCAAACGGAGGAGCTTGTACCTAAAAGAGGGGCAACTTCTGTTGTATGGATGTGGTTTGGGTGTAGGAAGGCCGACGCGGACCAGAAAGCAGTTGTTTGTAAAGTTTGCCGGTTCCCGGTGCCAACAACAGACTCCAACACTACAAATGTATTTTATCAGCTGCGCAAGAACCACGATAAAGAATACAGAGAGTCAACAAGCAAAAGCCATAAAAGCAGCGTCGAGTGGTAGCGTAAGCGCTCATAACAAACTCCAGACACAGACGCTGCAACAGGCGTTTAGCCGTGGCGCACCATATAACCACCGCTCCCGCAGATGGAAGGAGATCACTACTGCAGTTGCCAAGCACATCTGCAAAGACATGGTTCCAATCTACACGGTCGAGAAACGTGGGTTTGGTGAGTTGGTGCAAACACTTGAAATTTTATATTAACTATGAATTTAATTAAAAGAAACAATGCCATATCGTTATGTATATCGTTATCAGGATATAAAATGAGCTATATCGGGATATGAAATTTTTGCCATATCGCCCAGCCCTATGACCCGACCGGGATTCGAACCCCGATCTCCCAGTCCCAGGGCGGACACACTACCACTTGGCCACTGGAGGCGACGACGTCATGTGTCCAAAGTTCTGGTTTGAAAGCTGGCAGGTGAAATGCACCCCTTGATGAGATGTTATTGTTTTAATATCTACTAATGTTTTATACTTTGAAAGTGCGATACATTTGTTTTACTCTAGTATAAGGGCCAATTTTGTGTTTGGTTGGTTAGATAGGTACCTAGTAGGGGTGGAGCCAAACCCGAATACAATATTCAGAAAAGCACAAATAACGTGTTTTTTACAAATACTTATTTCGAACAAAATTTGGAAGTATTTGTATTCGGGAACAAGAGAAACTTTATATCAAAAATCTGTTTCCTCATGAGTGAGCCCCCCCACCCCCTATCCCCCACTCGCTCTCACGGACAGCACAATTTTACTCAAATACAAATACTTTCCCCCCCTCAACAAATACAAATGCTGGTTGCTTTGCACACCCCTAGTACCTAGATTACATAATACATATTTAGATACACCTCTTCTATAGAGCAGTAGTTGATTCTGTGTGCTTCAGCCCCTCTCCATCCTTGCACCGCCCTTGTCTGCCATGTTATTTGAAATTTCTTGTTTCTCTAATGTTATTGCCTTATCGGCCTTAGGGTTTAATTAAATTGGCCTTTCACTGTTCCCCCTAAAAAGCATATGATGTCAGCGGCTCTTGTATTGATTGTAAATGCTCAGCAGAGTGAGAAACTGTAAAATGTCTCTGAGAGTGCTGCAGGTTGTAGCATGAAATTGCAAAATTGTACTAAGCACGGTGACAGAAAGGCTACAAGGTGGAATTTTTGAATCTCATTTTTTCTGAAAATGTTTCTGTTGGCTGGCGTTGCACATAAACAAGGTCAGAGTTAAAAAAGAAGACATCTTTTGTGTTTGCTTCTGTTGGCATGAATAGGGACAAAACCACTAAAATTAGATGAGCCTTTTGTTATTTTTCCTACACAAAGATAACAGAAGGCGGCACATGCAGCTCTGAAAACCATGCATTTGAAACTTCTGTTAAATTTCATTATAAAATGCTCTACGTTGAAATGAATTTTGGAGAATTTTTCCAAATCTCCTCCTGTGTTTTAGTGAGATTGTGGTTATATTGTGTTGAGATTTCCAGGAAGTTTTGAGGGTCGAACTTTGTTTAGCAAATGTTTGAAGGTAAAAAAAAAAACAGTTCCAGAAAAGTTTGACCTTTATTCTTTACCAAGAAGTCAAACATCAGAGTGAGTGAAATCCTATAAAAGGTTCACATTGTGTTTACTTGCTTGTATGTGACTGTGGTGATATACAGGGGAAACTAAAAAAATTGAATCTGGTGCAAAAGTCCATTTATTTCAGTAATTAGACTGCGAGACCATCTAAAGGCTCAGGAACCCTTTGCAGGTGTTCTGGATCCATTAGCTGATTAGAGTGTGATACTTTGAGTCTAGAATATTGAACCTTTTCACAGTATTCTGATTATCTAAGATTTTGAATTTGGGGTTTTCATCAGCTGTAGCCATAATCATCACAGTTAGCCTTTCGCCAGCCCCGCCCCCAAAACATCTATTGTCCAATCACACATCATAGCAACTGTTACTGTCCGACAACTTCAAACAAGATGGTGAAGCTCAGCATTAGAGTAGTCGTGTCTCCTTCGTTGCGTATTGTCAGAACCTCCTCATCAAGCCCAACCAGCAACAGCCAAGCATGAGTGCTCCCCGCCCGCGGCTGAGAGGAGCTCTGCCTCCCAGGCTATCCAAAGGCCTCGCTCACCTCTCACTCGCTCAGTCATCATGTGTTCTTCATGCATGAGCTCCTCCTGGTCCATGTTCCGTCCTACCAGTCCCCGAGTAAACCTTACTCACGAACCAACCACCCTAACTCTACAGCCACGCCACTTGACTCCTCTTGGTCACACCGCATCCCCACCACCTCTCCTCAGATCCACGCGTCCCCGGACGCCGCCTCCTTCCGTTCTCCCAACTCCTTGTTCCCCGCTACGCTTCGCTAAGCGGAGCCGACACTAATATATCCCTCCACTGCATACTGTAACCCTTTTTGCCTCGATCTGGATGATATTGAGGAGAAATTGCTCCAAAAAATGTCGCTGACACACATCTGTCTACTTCTTTCCGTCGCAGCAATCTTCCGAGCTGGTCAGTGTTTGACCCACTTGGTTGTCAGACTTAGCAACAGTAACTAAGGGGGCGGGGCTCGGCAAAAGGTCAATTAAATGGTAAATGGCCTGTATTTGTATAGCGCCTTCGTAGGGTTCTACAACCCCCCAAGGCGCTTCACAACACAATCAGTCATTCACCCATTCACACGCTGGTGATGATGAGCTACATCGTAGCTACAGCTGCCCTGGGGCGCACTGACAGAGGCGAGGCTGCCGAACACTGGCGCCACCGGTCCCTCCGACCACCACCAATTATAACAATGAAGGCTTGAAATATCTGGATTTGCATGGAATGAGTCTGTCTCATAGATTAGCTGCATTAGTGAAATAAATGAGCTTTTGAACAATGTTCTAATTTTTGAGTTTCACCTAGAAGACCTTAGAGATTCAGGCTGTTTCCATCAAAAGTAATGAATTAAAGATGCAGTCTGCATTCTTGAATAAAGCAGTTCAAACCAGCTATGGTTTGAACAAAACAAAACAAAAAACAATTCAAAGGTCCGACCCCTTTCTTCAGGCTCGCCCTTGAGTCACAGAATCTGATAGTGGCAGAAAATGGTACAACACCTGCTTGTGACACACACAGGAGCAGACATTCAGCTCTACTGAGCTGCTACGATCAGATTCAACACCGAACTGAACCTCCTCCCACTCACACTGGAAAAGATGAGGATTTTCCAGGACTGTGCATTTCAGAGTCACCTAAAATTTTTCATTTTTTTCACAAAACATTTAATTAATTAGTTGGTATGTGAAGAGCATTTCAAGCAATATGGCAAGAAACTGCCAGAAAAACATCTCATACTGTGCCTTTAACGTTGTTTTGGGCACTAGAACTTGTTAAATATTAAAGTTTGTGCATAATATCAACAAAAAGATTATTTATATTTCATAAATCTTTTGTTTGGTATTACACTTTTTTTTCTGGGCTGCTGTCAAACAGTTAAATCTCATGTTGTGGTCCTCTGCATCATGGATTCCTCCCACATGCTGAGAATAGACATGTCAGCTGGGAGAGTTAAAAGAAAGCGAATCTCAAGAAGTGTTTTTGAAACTCAGCTCTATTAAGCTGAATCACATATTTTGACAGTTAGAGGAAGGAAATTCAGACACAAGCTTTAACAATTGAACAAAAAGACTATGAGATCACAGATTGCGATCTGTCTCCATTCGAGTACCACTTTGACGCGCTGAAAAGATTTTATTGTTTAGTTAACAGAAAAAGAAAAAACAATCAGCATTTTCTTTTTTATTCTATCTCCAACTGCTTAAGTTCTACGTTATAAAAACTCAAGCGTGAGGCGCATAAACAAGGTCACTCCTCTGTTACCAACTTTGTTCACTAAACTATTTTCTAAGTCTATATGTTCCCCTATATCTTTATAAACCGCTTGACGTTTTATTTTATACCCATGTCAACTTTATTTTTTTAGAGCACAGGGCTAATTCGGATAAAGGAATGTACAAGTTAGAGTAAAAACAATCAGGAAACATCCAGCAATAAAATAAATGCAGTAAAATCAAACATAAAAACAAGACTTTTACAACAAATCAGATTAAAAGCAAACTAAAACAAGAAAACACAACAACCTAAAACCCTTATTGGACTCTAAGTGAACTAGAAATAAAAGCCGAGATATAAAAGCGAGTCTTCAGAAGGAATTAAAACGGCTTTACAGACTCTGCAGAGGAAACGTCAGGGCAGGTCGTTCCATAGGAGCTGCTACTGCAGAGGCCTGATCCCCTCTGTGCTTTAAAATTAGACCTCAGCTGAATTAAGAGCATCTGGCTGCCTGATCACTCTGGTCTTTTAGGGTTATAAACATGATGCAGTTCAGTTAAATAGCTGGATAAACTTAAACATCAGTGAAGGAATATTAAAATCACTGAGAAAACACAGAAAATCAGTGTTATTCTCCTAAAACTGGACTGATTTGCCTTCTAAAGCATGTTAAAAGCAGTAGTTTAATGTAGAGATAATTAATGCATGAAAATGTTTTTGAAGGTCCTTTTAGAGAATAAATACTTAATTTTAGCAATCTGATTCTATAAAAGTATTATTTAAAACTCCGTCCAGTTGTCTGGTTTAAACGAACAAACGCTGCAGGATTTCTGACCGTTGGAGAGCAACGAGAAGCAAGCCGGCCAAGAGCCCCCTAATGATTTCATAAACAATCACGTCTGATTTAATTTAGGCAAGGCAACTTTATTTGTATAGCCCCTTACAACAGTTTGAAACTGACCAAAGTGCTTCACAGAAATAAAATACATAAAAAAAACACAACATAAAAATGCTAAAAAACTTAAAAACCAATAACTAAACGACTGTCACGGTGAGTTAAAATCTAACGCGTAAAAATGGGTTTTCAAAAGAGATTTAAAACAAGAGAAGATGCCAACCTAATGTTCAAAGGGTCCAAAGCCTAGGGGCCACTACAGAAAAAGCCCCGTCACCTCTGAGCTTACGTCTCGTTCTTGGGACTTCCAGGAGCATCCTATCAGCTGACCTCAGAGACCATGCAGGAGAATAAAAAAACAGAAGCTCAGAGATGTACCTTGGAGTAAGACCACGCATAGATTTAAAAGCCCATAAAAGTATCTTGTACTGGATTCTAAAGCTAACAGGCAGCCAGTGCAGTGAGGCCAAGACAGGAGTAACATGCTCCATCTTTTTCGTCCCAGTGAGCAGACGTGCAGCTGCATTCTGCACCAATTGAAGACGCGAGAGGTGGGATTATGAAACACCAAAGTACAAGGAATTACAATAATCAAGCCTTGATGTAATTAAAGCATGAATTACCGTTTCAAAATCCTTTTTTGACAGCAAGTGTTTTATCTTGGCGATCCTTCTTAGTTGATAAAAACTAGATTTAGTCACCGCACTGATCTGCCCGTCCAAGACAAGATCTCCGTCCAGTACGACACCCGGGGAGGTCACATTCTGTCTCAAGAATGGGGCAAGCTGACCAAGGTCAACCGCACCGATCTCAGACGAAGCACTTGGACCAAAGACCACTACCTCTGTCTTTTATCATTAAAAAGAAGAAAGTTAGCAAACATCCATTGCCTAACCTCTATGAGATTTACAGACTGAAGATTCAGTAACCAGCCTTTAACTCATTCACTGCCATTTTTTACGGGGCGGGTGTCGGAACGAGCCCCCGCACCGTGGGAACAAACATCACGTGTCTAAAGCGCAGTACCGCGGGAAGTAGGGGTGCTGGAGGGGCTGCAGCACCCCCTGCTGGTGACCTCAAATATTTATTTACCACTATGGCAAAAAAGCGGATTTTAGACTTTTTTGGGAAGCCTCGAGAAAACAAAAGGAGATGCAGCAACAGTGAGTTCTGGGGTATATTGTCATGTATCCGGTCCAAGATAGTGCATTGACAGTTTATTTGCAGTTTATTTTGTGCTTTTTATTGTATTTCAGAGACTTTTTAACACGAACAAACTTGTCCCTCATTCTCCTCCACCTCTTCGTGCACTCACCACCTCTAAACCCACGTTTACCGTCATTTCCGTCCACGAATAAAACGCTTGTTGCATATCTTTATAGTCCTCCAGCCACGGGACCACACTGTTCATGTCACACTGTGAGAACTCCAGAAAGGTGCCACACTGAACGGCGCAACCTTTCAGTGAGCCAGACTGCATGACGTCTCGCTCCAAGAGGACATGCCATGTCACGAGCGCACCCCCCAAAAAGCATACGTTACAGATAAGCAATACAACGCTAAAAAGAGAAAAAGGCGCCACAGTAAACACTTTTTAGTGTCAGCTCATGACCCAGCTCATCTTCCTCAAAGAGGAAGAATTGATCCGCTTTGGCCTCAGACTCCAGCTGCGCGTCTCCTTTTCCCGTCTTCCAGCTAAACAGCTGATCTGTCTGCTGGACATCCATCCTTCTCATCCTCCTTTATCCATAAAAAACACTAAACTACAGAGAAGTAACTATCTATCTGTCACAAATCGCTCCAATATCTAAAGTTTTGCCGTCTGTCTCAGTGACAGCGCATCAGTGCACCTTTTGACACCTGCTGTCAGATCACGCAGCAGCATCCTCTCTCCCTCAGCAACAAAACGCTACTGAACCCATTCTTAGTTTAATTATTTTAGTATAACTCCGGTTTTATTTGGGCTATCAACAAAAATAAAAACTGGTGTGTAGTTTATAATCCGCATTTTAAACATACCGTAAGTTGAAACCAAAGACTGTATATATAAGATTTGAAACGGAAACTCAGAGAGGCGGAGTCTTGCTGCTGCGGCGTCTCAAAGGTGTGTTTTCATTAGTCAACTGCAGACAGGAGTCGTAGGTTTTCGAGCAGTGCTGAAGACTGTTGGAGTGTGTCTTCTTTCTAATAATGAGACTCGTATCAATGCCTATGCTACACGTAGGCTAGATTCACCTGGACATAACGAGTTGAGCGCAGCTGAGCTTTTTTTTTTTCAGCACCCCCTGCTGAAAATATGTTCCCGCGGCTATGCTAAAGCGGATCTTCATCCGTGTATGTCACACGTCATGTGATCAGGAAGCGGAAAATCAATGGATTACGAGTTTGTTTTGGGACGCTGCTGTGAAAAAAACGATGCGCCGAACCAGAAATGCTTCTGCAGCAGCGCTTGGGCACCAGATTGTGAACGAACGGATAACGCCTGAAATACGGCGAATCTTTCTTATGTAAGAAGTGAGTCTACTCTTTCTTTTGGTAGTTTTGGCGTTTACATGATCATAGAGCACAATGTTCTGTGACTCTTCAAAAAACAGGAAAAACGCTCAAAAACGCTGGCAGTCAGGGGCTTTCTGATCAGAAAACGGCTGGAAGTGAATGAGTTAATGTCAGCAGATGTCATCACAACAGAGGTCTCAGTGGAGCAGAGACCTCCAGTTCAAAACACTTCCAAATTACTGATGCCATTGGAAGCATGTGCAACAGGAACAGAATGGGACCTACTATAGACCCTTGGGGCACACCACAGCAAATGTCTGCTGAGGAAGAAGACTACTCTCCCATGGAAACAGAAAAAAGATCTCTCAGATCAGCTCAAGATTTGAACCAGAAATGAACTCTGCTCTTGAGTCAAACATGTTTATGACTAAATAATGTGACTGTGTCAAAGGCAGCAGGTAAATTAAAAGATCAAAAAGAGCAGAGCATCCTGAGTCAATAGCTGAAAGGTCATTAAAAATCCTTAATTCTGTTTCATGATCTTAATTCTGATTGCGTTCTAATTGGGCTAATATGATAAAATGAGTTGATAACAGCTTGTGACAGCTCCATCTAGTCCTTAGCGTCACCGCCAGCTCTCAGCCTATCCCTAGCTGTGTTTCTACACATGCTGTGCAACAGACTGCAAGTGACTATCAATAATTGATAGGAGCAATGCTTTGAGCTTTTGTTTAGAGTTCAGTGGTGTCTGTGCCGCGGAGCCGATGTATTATTTTTTGTGTTGCTACACCAAGCCCCAGGGTGCCAGAAGGAGACACAGAGGCTGTATTATCTAAGAGGCCTGGGGGTAAAGGAAGACAGGAAGTGAAATATGATGGAGCAGTTAGTGGCGAGGAAAAGACGAGTCAGACGGTCTTAGCTGAATAAATGGTGAAGCAGAAGTGTTTGCTCAGCACACTGCCTGTTTATGTTTACTGGCATTTCACATGGCCTGAAATAATTTAAGCTGAGCTGAGGAGACAAATGACCACCACTGGCATACCAGAGTTAGGAGAGTATGGCGCTGAGTTGTGTGTCTTTGGATTCTCTAGAGGTTTTTCTGTGATATTCGTTCTGTTTAAACCTGTCCGTTAACCTGAAATCATCACTATTTTTGATATTAACAGAAAAGCAGACAGAAATGTTAGGATGTGGTTTGGATGAATTGCGGTTGTTGTTTTCTCTGTCTGTTCCGTCATTTTAGACAAGACCATCTGCTTCAGCTGTGTTATCCAGCAGCCCCGAGCAGGTCCCTCCTCACTCTTTTATCTGTGTTGACGTGCGCCATGCACGTTTTTGCCTCTGTGTGTAGCTTAAAGGGGAGCATTTGGATTCCTGGCTGGACTTCAATAAACTCCGGCTGTAGCAAGAGGTGATAAGGGTCTTCGTGGTGCAAACATAACTGTCTCTGCACATACTTTCCATCATGGCTGCTCGTATGTGAACAGCACAGCGATGCTTTACGGCTGGTGTCTGAAAGTTTAGGTGACAGGTGAGGAACTATCCCTCAGTGCTTTGATTAATATGTCTGCTTGATACATGTTTCTTGGAGTCAGTGACAGCTCTTTAGGGCTGCATTTCAATAAAACTGCTGCTGCTCTTTACTGAAGAGGAGGTGAAAGTTAAAAAAATATATACTGTGGAAGGCTTTTATGCATGGGCAAGGGATACAGCTGGTCTTGTCAAGTAAGTGCAACTAAAACAAGAAAAGCAGATAAAAGAAATGAGTAGATATTAGATATCACCTTGTGCAACCAAGTTTAAATTGTATGTGTAAAAAAGTATAAATGTTATTCATATTTCCTACATTTAGAACACCATCATCACATTTAAAATGGAAACAAAGATTGGTCATATACCATCCTGTTTATATTTCAGATAATCTCAACTAATCTAATTGTTAAAGGGAGACTCGGCAGTTGTGGCTTGCTTTAGCACCCCTTAGTGTCCATTTGTAGAACCGAGAGCAAAACTTATTTCTCCTCGCTGTGCGTTTGTCTTTTTCATAGGGATGTTCTGACCATGTTTTTTTGCTCCCGATCCGATTTCGAGTCATTTGATTTTGAATATCTGCCGATACCGAGTCCCGATCCGATACTATTCAGGAAAGAATTAAAATAAATAGGAAAAAGGAAATAATTTTCAGGAAAGCTTTAAAATAAGAAGGAATAAAGAAAACACATCCAAGTTGTCCTTTAAGTTTCACTTTCACTTGTTTAGAAAGTGCATTGATAAAATTTTTTTTAATATTATGACTATATTAAAAGTATCGGCATTGCTCATATTTCAAGTTGTTTATTCCCTCAATCTGCGGCTGTATTGATCGATGTTCCCGTGACTGGGAAGGCATGTGGCGCCTCTGTCGGCAGGCTAACTAAGCCCTGCATAGCACCTGTAGCTACCGGGCAGCTCAGGTGCTGCAGCAGACTTAGAAACCCCGATGTTTTGCAGTCTTTTGGCAATTTCCGATCTTTTACACCTGATTCCAATTTTTTAAAAAACACGTGATCTGGCCCGATTTCTGATCATGTGATCGGATCAGACCATCCCTACTTTTTAACACCTTAATCCTTAATCCCGGCTCCGGCCAGAGAATGCTGCTGTGTGTCCTTGGGCAAGACACTTAACCCGCCTTGCCTGCTGGTGGTGGTCGGAGGGACTGGTGGCGCCAGTGCTCGGCAGCCTCGCCTCTGTCAGTGCGCCCCAGGGCAGCTGTAGCTACGTTGTAGCTCATCCCCACCAGCGTGTGAATGGGTGGATGACTGATTGTGTTGTGAAGCGCCTTGGGGGGTTGTAGAACCCTAAGAAGGCGCTATACAAATACAGGCCATTTACCATTTTACCATAATCTAACTGCTGAAATGTCTCCTCAGCCTTCATTAGTGTCTACAGGAGCGGTTCATCACTAAATCAAACACATCAGCTGTGTTCATGATCTAAAACATGCAGGAAACATGCTGGAAGCAGACTGCAGCACCAGGCATGTCAGCTCCACTTTACTAAGTCCAACAGGGACCGGACCGCCACTCTGAAGTTGCAAGTGCGGTATTCTGGCCACAGAGGGTAGTGGGGGTCTGAGTGACATTTCATTAACCCTGTAAAGGTCATTTTAGCACAAACTGGCTCAAGAACATGATTTAAACACATTAAAAACTTGCAAAGTGTCCCTTTAAATTGAAACGTAAATTTTAAATCTAAAACTAAATGTTTAAAAAATCTAAATGCTGAATCGAATTGTTGAACTCAATATTGTGGTTTATTTGAATATAATATTTAGCTCACAGATTTCGATTAAACATTTAGAATAGCTGAAATACTGTACATTAGTGTGGAAAAGGTTTTAGGCAGGTGTGAGAAACGCTGTAAACAAAGAATGCCTTCAGAAATGTAAATGATTGTTTATGTTTTATTAATGTGCAAAGTGACCCCAAACACACCGCCAAAATCAATAAAGCTACAATCTGGAGTTTTCCTCCTTTCAGGAATAATGTATGATTTTTTTAGAAATCTGTAAAGTGATAGTCGTACCCTCTGCTGTGCTATAATGTAGACAATATGTCTTTTTTGTTTTGATTTTTGCTAAGTCTGTCTCCCATCCCATAGAGCCCCATGCAATTCAAATGGTGCACCGCTCAGCGTTAGCCAATAACGTTATAGACAACCGCTCACACACAGATGTCAACCACAGAGCATGCACGAGCGTTTGAGGATGTACCTAGACAGATGCAGAGTTGGTGACCTTTCTCATGGAAAAATAAGTCTTCACAAAAAATTTAGATAGATAGATGGACGGACGGACGGACGGACGGACGGACGGACGGACGGACGGACGGACAGATGTTGGTTGGCTAGAGGAGCGCGTTAATGAACGAGATGCGTTGCTTTAAATACGTAAGTGGGGAGAATGGCTTAAGGTACGATACATTTGTCAGCCTCTAGATCAGGGGTAGGGGAAACAACTAAAATGTGCTGGATAGCAGTTCTCCAGGACCAGGGTTCCCTATAAAGAAGTTGGGTAAAAAACTCTGCATTAAGAACCATCTTCAGCATAAAGAAGAACAAGAAGTCCTGGAGGTGATGG